>JAUCMR010000002.1:2486020-2512405 GCA_032357425.1 Enteromius argenteus
GCAGTTCTCATGTCACTTTTCTCATTACATAATACAAGAACATATATTTGCATGCAAATTGAAATTTATTGTTTTGTTGATCACAGTCATTTTCTAAACATCATGATATAATGACTTTTATTGATTCAACCAGCGTTGCCATGTATGCTTATTAAAAGCAACTTTGGGCTTGTAGATGTTATAGATTTGGGCAGTCATGAGTTGCGCATTTTTGGGCTTGTTTCAAGAATGCAGTTTCTTGTTTGGGCTTGGCACTCATTGGATTGGTCCTTTAAAGGAAAACACCACAGTTTTTCCATATTCCACTATGTTCTTCCCTCAACTTAGACGAGTTGATACATACCGCTCCCGTCTCAGTGCATGCACTTAATCATTCTAGTGCGCGGTGCCACTATGTTACTGTTTAGCTTAGCTCCATTCATTCCTTAGGATCCAAACAGGGAGGAATTTAGAAACCACCAAACACTTCCACATTTCTCCTATTTAAAGATGATTTAATGACTAGTCACACAAGTAAGTATGGTAAAATGTGGTGAAGTGGATAAAAAAGATAACTATAAAGCATGGCAGAAGAGAACTTTGCAGCACTTCAACTTCGGCGCAATAATATCATCACTCCTAAAAACTCCCCATCTCCCTTTCCCTCTCATTTACGTCAATACAACCAAGAGATGATGATATTACTGCTGCGAAATGCTCTTCAGCCATACATTATAGTTATATTTTTTTATCCACTTAAAAAATCACCACATTTTATTTTTTGTCAACATACTTACTTGTGTAACTAGTCATTAAACCATCTTTAAACGTGGACGTGTTTGGTGGTTCCTAATTTCATCCCTGTTTGGATCCCAAGGAATGAATGGAGCTAAGCTAAATGCTAACATAGTGGTGCTGCATGCTAGAACGATTAAGTGCACACCCTGAAGCGGGAGAGATATGTATTAACTCATCTAAGTTGAGAGAAGAACTTAGTGGAATATGGTAAAACTGTGGCGTTTTCCTTCAAGGTCTGTATAACATGCATACTGTATGCCTAACCCCTAAATTTAGGAGTCACCTAATTTTGGCTTGTTTTTTTTTGGTGTTTTCTTTCCACACTGGTATGCCTTTTTCTCTAGTGAAACCTGGCAACATTGGATACAACACAATAGTACGTATAGCAGCTCTTGACTAGCAAAAGTTTTTGGTGTAATGGAGTTTAGATGAGTGTAAATAGTTATTAATAGCTGTTCTCACATTCCATCTGCACTGTTTAAGAATTGCTGGTCTAAGGACATATGCGTCAGATGGCCGCTTTAGCTGCTGCGTTGCATCTCACATTGTGCTCCACAACAGCTTGAGGCTGTCTACACTGGACGCATCAAAGCGAATACTCTGAATCCATGTTTGTTTTTGTCAAAAATATAGAATGCTGCGTTGGTTTACTGTCAAACTCAATGCAGCGCATCCAGTGTAGAGAGTGTCACTGATTATCATTGGTTCTACTTTTTTTGTCATAATGAAATGCACTGTTTGTGACCAGCATATGGAGTCACTGTTACTAGACTGAGAAGTCTGCATTCTGCTTCATTCCAGTGCACTGTTGAACTGTTAATTTAAGAGTGATATCTGAAATGCTCTTTATGGCCAGCATATTTGTGTAAAAGCTTCTAATGTGACAGACAAGAGAGATTTGACCTTACTTGAACTAAAATCTAGTTGCTAAGCTAACATAGAAACTCAAATAAGCATATCAATACAAGGTACACAGAATTGTGGGGTCAATTTTTAACATAAGAATGTTATCAACAACTTTGTGACAGCTTCTAATGTGACAGACAATTAGAATCCAATTCGATGTTGCTAAGCTAACTGGATATTCAAATAAGCATCAAAATACACAGTACACACAATTTTGGGGTCACTTTTTACTTGAACTATTTTTCTGTACTTAAACTTCTCAATGAAACACACAAGTATGTCATCTTTGATTTATATTTTTTTAACTGAGCTCAGTGCAGTAAATTATGGAATTGTCTTCTCTATGAAGAAATGATAAATTCAATGCTGCCTAACATCTAGTTCACCCACAACCCTTTTTTTATTCCACTGTGTTGAGTTTTAATATTTTTTTGTCTATGTAAACATGCTAGACAACATCTATTGCATCACTTTGCAGCTTTGCTATGCGATGTTATTTTTCAAAACAGCATTCAAGTTAAAGCTCATTCAAGTCCAAGCCCATGCCGAGGGTCAAGGTCAAGGCCGAGGCCTGAAGAAGGTCAAATCCGAATCATGACCTGGACCTTAAAAGGATCTGAATGATTCAGAATTGTAAACATACTTTTCTTTGTTGTCAGTGAAGCCTGGTTTTGCATTAGTATCACATAAACTGCCGTATTCCTCCAAATGTTAATGAGTCCAAGTTAAGCCCAAGTCCACGAGAAGAGCAAGACCATAAGATTAGGATTTGGTTCCACAACACTGATAAATAGTTCTTAGAACTTGATTAACACACATTTTTTAAACCTACTAGAAATGTAAACACTATTATGCTGTTTCATTGCAAAAAGTGTATGTAGATTTTGCAGCTGTTGGAATGGAAGCAGCTCGACTTAACCTGATAAAGATGCAGACAGAGACGGTATTAACCTGGGCTGATTCGCTTAAGTGTAGTGTGCTGCTGTATTATGCATGGGGGAAGAACACAGTAGGGGAAAAGCACTTGCTCGGAATTGAAATAATTAGCGTGAGCGGTGTACGGGGAGTCATATTTACTCAATTCAAATGTCTGGAGCTACACATGCCTAATTACTTTCCTCCAGACCAACCGCTGGTTTGTTGTTGTTCAACACAGACTTCCAGCAATGAATTTACAATCATTCATCATAGTGTAAATTATACATTGGTGTGGAATATTGAAGCACAGCCTCAATGTGCAAAGTGGGGTCCATTTAAGTCATGCATTTTGATCTGTTTGGAGACAGAATTAAGATTTAATAACTAAAACATCCCTTTGGAATCATAAAATACACTGGCCTATATTTTTTCATTCAACGTCTGGAAACATCACAAAGACGGAACTTTATTCAAGATGTTTTAAGGGCCCCATTGCAGAAACTTCACAATTATACAACAGGTAAATGTCATTTATTTGAACCATGCCTATGTCTAATGAAACTGCCTCTAATACTGACACCGAACATAAATTAACATTAAAAAACTGCTCACCGAAGAATTCTGAACTTCCCTTAAACTAACTAGTAGATTTGTTCCTCTCGTTTTCAGAAGTAAATTACTTTTCTAGCCCTGCTGCACCCAAAGTCCTCCCTGCTAAGCTACTCAAATATTCTCTCAATATCTAGTTTAGTGCCCACTGTGTACGTGATTGATCCCAGAGCTGATCGCAGCACCCTACGTGGCAGATTTGGGTTGTTCGGCAGCCTATGAGAGTGTCTGCTCTTTGCCACAGAGGTAATTGTACACGACCCGAGGGACAAGCTAACTGTAGTAAGACATGTAAGTCTGTTTGAACCAGAACTCCCATCTTCTGAGAACACCATGGTACTCTCAACTCACCCTGTTAATTTTTTTACTAGGCGGGCAGATACTCTTCAAAGAATTGTGTGGTTCAGGAGCAATAGCTTTAGCGTGAGTAAAAGTATTATGCTGTTTTTCTTATTGGGCTTTTGCACCGGGGTTGGGGAAAGTTACTTTTAAAAGTCATGCATTACAATGTTGTGTTACTCATTAAAATTACATTACTTTACTTAGTTCCAATTTATGGAAAGCATTATTTGAAAAAAAAAAAAAAAAACTCTAATATTTTCTTCTAAATTAAAAAGTAATGTATTACTTTACTAGGTGCTTAAAAAGTAATCTGATTAAGTAACTTGCGTTACTTGTAATGTGTTACCCCTAAGGGGCTTTCAGACCGTGTAATTCTAGCAACTAGCCAGCGTGGTGGTTCCTAACACATCCTGATTTTGCTAAGCTAGATGTGTTCCTAGGTCAGCATATTTTGTTGACCCTGGAACAACATTGTAATAGAAAAATGTAGTCTTGAGCATATCCCTAAACCTAACCTTATTCATATGTAATCCCTAAAATCTGAGAAAATGATAGATGAATGACACTGATGTACAAACACTGGTTGTAATCCTAAACTTAAAAAAAAAACTATAGTTATAAATTATAAACTTGTTCAAATCTGGATTGGTTAATCACACTGTTGTTCCAGGGTCAGCAAAGATGTTGATCCAGGAACATGTCACACTAGAGAACCAATTTCTTGGTGGTCTGAAGTGGTCCACAGCAATAGCTTTATGTGCGGCATTTACAAATGTGAGTGGAGGACACTGTGATTGTAGTTGTTTTTGTTGTGTGTCGTGGGTTTTGGAATTATGGAGATAAAATATAAACGCACAATTTACATGATTGAAAGAGCATAAAAATCTGACTAAATCTCCTATGACAACTTGCAGAGTAAATGACAAAAAGAACACAACTTCACAGACAAGAAGTTGACTCTAATCTGAAGTAGGAGCTAATTTAGTTCCCCCAAACAGTGTTCCTAAAATAAAATATTTTCCTAGTTCCTGCGGTGTGAATACGCCAAAAAGCAGGTACTTCTGGCAATAGTTCTAGAAACTATGAAGTTTCCTCTGGTACGAAAGCCCCTCTAGCCAGTTATATGAATTAGCCACCAGGATAGTCTCCTTGCACAATTTTCCTGGTTGCACGCGCACACCAGTAGGAACTCATTTAAACGTGACATCCAACAATGTCCACAAAGTCCAACTATCGCCGCTTTCCATGATCATGGAGTAAGTTTAAGTAAACAGTTTGAAAAGCTTTTTAAAATAGTAGGTGCCATTGTTTTGTATGGCAATTGTTTGGCCATTCAGTGTACATTTATATCACTGGTAGCTCCTGTTGTGCTGGGTTAGAAAATACTCTGAAGTAATAGCTAAGCAAATGTGACCTTTGATGGAAAAGCTACTTTGAATCAGTAATTCGTAATTTAAAGTAATCAAACTGTGATTAATCTGTTTAACCCTTAATAGGTTACGATGTGTTTGGGGGTGGGGGTTAGATGCTATCATTTATTCTACAATAATCTACGATGAAGCATCAAACTAAAACACAGCAATTTACAATAAACACACCCTAATGATATAAATAAATGAATCAACTACCCTAACAGAATAAATTGTTTCTGACAAAATGTGTTTGCTCATGCAAAACTCACCCCTCCTGTTGTGTAGAGGCAACAGTGTTCGCCAAATACTTGCAAAACCATTGAAAATAGTCTCTAGTGTCTCTAGCACTGAGTGGTTGGTAGGTTTTTAATAAGTAGTTGACGCATGGGATTGGTGCCATGACCCGGATTTAAGGGAATTAGGGGTGTTAGTGTATTTGAGGCCAGATAGTGCTCAAGACCTGCACTAGGGACTGTGCCCTTGTTAGCGTGAATGCCAACCACGCTGGTGTTTTCAGGCTTAGAATGCTGTGAATGCGATCAGCAACACTGGTGCTGTGACCTGGGTGGTACTGAGTTTTAGGTGGGTGAGTGTGACGGAGGCCAGGTAATGCTGAATAAGTGCACGGGCAACATACACTAGGGCAAGAATCTCCAACCCTGCTCCTGGAGAGCTATCGTCCTGTAGAGTTCAGTACCAACCCCAATCAAACATACCTGAACCAGTTGATCAAGGTGTTCATGGTTACCTGAAGGTGACAGGTGCTAACAAAGGTGATATGGTATGAATCATGTGAAACTATTGTTCGTCAAAACCGCTCAAAAGCATGTGTTAGTAAGTTAAAATAGCACAGTTGAATCATTCGTTAGCACTATCAGGTAGGTTTAGAGTTGGGCTTGGTGTATAGGGAGTAGGTTACTTTCTAATACAATAGAGCATTAAACTTTTAGCCACACTCCCCTGACATTTGAATTCTGAACCACTGCAATGCATACTTGAAGCAACATAATAAAAAAGCATCTGTATTAATGTAATAAAAATATGGCCATATTCAAACTGCATTTTAGCACCACTGACATCACATCTCACTTTGAAACTGTTGCAAAACGCAGTAATATTATCACAAGCATCATCACAAGCTCATATTTCTAGTGAAACTACAGGTGCTCAACACACATCCATGTCAGTGTCTCTGTTTTTCTCCATAAGTTATAAATGCTAAAAAATACATAGGTTATGATTGATACTCATTTAAACTAAAGTCTCTTTACCCCCTCACACAAACACTCATCAATGCAGACGTCTTTTGTTTTTGCCGTATTCTTTTTTGACTTTGAGACAGTGGGCCCTTGAAAAATGAAATGTGAATTTTTGTATACTTCAATCTTCTAATTGCTCTAAGTACAGTCACATATGTGGGAGACACTATGTTCGGTCATGTTTATGAATGGCTTTTTTATTGTTGGAAATTAAGAGTGCAATGACTTCACCATCTTGAATTGTTCTGTAAATAAGGCCACAGCTGTTGGCATAGTTCAAAAAGACAATTATTTCACCTTGATTATTTGCTCCTGTATTCCCCTGCTGACTTCAGCTGTGTTGTCTGCTAAATTACAGAGCAGCTCCTCAGACCTGAGTCCTCTGATTTACATTTGTACAAATCGGTCACTAGGGATGTGTAGTTTGTCTTTATTGAACAGCTGCACTGTTAATGAGAAGGTTTTGTGAACCACACATGAAGGCATGGATTTATATAAAAAAAATGATTTCTCTTATAAAACATGTTTTAGCTTGAGGGGAAATAATGGATACAGGTTTGGGCAGACTTCCTCAATCTGCGATGGTCTTTGTCAAATCTCACACAGTAATAAATAAACAGTCAAAACTGAACTGATAGTGCCATAGAGTAACAACAAAGTCCACTAATAGAGTCTACTAAACCATAATATGTAATATATGTTCTTTGTAGCTTCACACAGCTCGATTGAAAATGATACTTTGTGTTGCCAGATGGTGTATTTACGACATGTATCAGCAGGGGATAGTGCTAACCAGCTAAACCCTGACCTCTTGCCTATTACCTTCATAGAAAATGACTTTCCAGGGACATTACGATGATGGCTGCTGAGTGAAATGACCTGTCTTTACAGCAAGCTCTGTAGCGGATAGCAAAAACATACTGGTTCCTTCTTCAAGAATGGTGCAGTATTTTGCTCAGCAAAATGTGACAAGTGATTTTACCAACTTTAACGATGCAATTAGAAGTGACAACATCACAACAGAAACAATAAGATGAAATTGATGACTGTCGACTCAAAACATGACTAATATATATATATATATATACAATATTTAGTTTCCACAGAATAAAGAAACTCACACATGTTTGAAACATTTAAAGTGACTAACTACACTTGTTTTTATGTGCCGTTTATCTGAAATACCACAATTATACACAAGAGCAGAAGAAGAAATTCTATAAAACGTGTCTACTATTTGATCAGAATTTCCAACACAGACTCATCACAAGTTATAGTTCAGTCAGGATATTGTAGAGGTCCTGAACTTTATATTTGTCGGCAGGCTTCACTTTGAAAGGTTCATTTCTGAGCTATCCAGAGGCAGTGAACCCCCTAAGCAATTGCCAGATATTTATATTCCAAGGAGAGTAATACAGTGAATAAATTTAGGCAATTTAACTATGAACTGGACAGATGATATATCTCTGTGGGCAAACAGTTAAGAGATCATGTATCTACATGAGGAGTTGGGTATGGAGGAGGGTAATCACATGTCTGTGCAAAAGAGTACTTATATATCTTATTAACTCTAGTGGGAGGAGTTACAATCAGCTGAGTGTCAGCTAATGCTGCAGTCACGCCGCGGTCTGCCTCAGCTATGCTTGAGCTCCAATCGTCACTCCAACTAGATTAATTTAGCATTTTGGCAAATTTGCATGAATTTTTACACACTTATTTATACATTTCGTCAGACCTGCTTATGTTTCATGGAGGGTTAGGTTTAGGGGTTCATGTTTAGAATCACATTGTGTGAATTTATGTGCATTATTTTTTCCAGTAACGAGTAATCAAACTAATTACTGTTTCCCCCGTTACAACGCCGTTACTGCTACTGACAAAAATGTGGCGTTACTATAATTTATTATAATATTATTAGCATTTTACTTTTCAGTCCATCTCAGTGGATGCACTGTGTAGCTGTATTTGACGTACCATGAACTCCATGAAGGCGCAAATAAAGATACAGAGCAAGAGAGTCTTTCATAACAAACAGATATAACGTGTTACATGTAAATGATATTCTTTGTTGTATTTTCCTGTCAAAATAACGGATTTCATTTGGAATTCTTCAGCTTTTAAGAACTGCCAGTTTCTTCGGTAGTGGGCAGGACTAATGCGCTAATGATAATCTTATTGGCTGGAGCTCACCTTTTATCGTCTCTGTTTTTATTTCAGCAAATCAATTCAAGCAATCGCATACTACCTGATTGATATTCATGAACCCAGCAGCTCATTAATACTTAGTGCGTTTTATATTGTAGAATTCATAGTGGTTTTATTATCTTATCATTTTTGCCCCGTTTTTTTTTTTTATAGAAACACTAAATGATAAACAAACACCACCACCAGTTTGGGGACATCCAAGTTTGCCTTTTTTAACGCAAGTAACTAGTAACTATAACTAATTACTTTTTTAAAATAACGTGCCCAACACTGGAGATCAGGTTTGGGTATTTACTGTCTCACAGACCTTTCAAAATTAAAACTGAAAGTTGATGATATCTAATTTTTTAGTTATTAAAGTAGGTGCCTAAAACCAACATTTGAACATCTTATAAATAGATATCTTACTAATGTTGGTAAATTTAGTGGTTAGTTCTTCTCAACAGCACAAATTCAGAACTGATGAATTTCAGCCAGATCTTATCTGCAATATGTAGGAAATAAGTCCAATTAACTCATTTAACAGAAGGCCATCTGAGTCTAAGACTTCAATCTGCCCTGGGTTCCTGTATATCGAGTGTGTTTTCTTTATTCATCTCCATTTACTAATGATGAAAATCAAACTCCTGCTTCTGCTTCAGATCATTGTTGTTTTGGGCCAAACCTCAGTGTTCGGAAAACTTATTTAATCTTCTTCTTCAGTACAGTAAGCTCACTAATACCTCTCTGTTATTCAATGGTCTGTTCAAAAAACTGATCACATTTATGTTAATTACCATTTGTATTCATTGGCTCAGAAGATCAGATGGGCTCCATTAGTTTTCTAAATGGGATATGGAAATCAGCAGTCTCATTTTTGATTAAAAACAGCTGGACTATATCACCCATACCATCAGCATTATCCTCAAACAAAGGCATAACAATGATTTGGAAAGATGTACACTCACCTTGGGATTACATCACTGCCACGTGTCAGTCCGAGTCATGTGCTGAATTAGACTATTAGAGATTTCTCATTACTTCGAAATGAACATGAGATTATAAATATCACCATGATGAGACCTTGCACAGCAGAATGTTGGATATGATGTTCTATCAGGAAGTCTAATGAGGGTGCAAGAGTCTGAATAGGCAGCCGTTAATGGCCATTTAGGGTGTCCAGGTGAGGGGATGAATACAGCGAGGTCGTTTATTCTTTGGACTCTATAGTAGAGGAAAATGGAAATTGTTTGATGGGGTTTCTGGTAGCTGCTGTTGGAAATAGCAAGACACTAAACTCATAAGGCTTTTTTCCTTGGAACACGAAAAGGAGAAATTTTTGTGCTGACTGTTTTGCACTGAGGATGTAAAAGTATCTTTAAAATGGTCCTCATGATTTGTGCTCAATATTTCCAGCCTCCATAAGTCTATAAAGCCTGCTCTATCATAAGCGCTAAAAGACATGTTTTACACAATCTACTGCATGCCAATTTTTGGCAAATTAAAATCTTTTAGTATATTCTGAATCTGAAATGAACTGCCCCTGTCAATGTTGTTTCTAATACTCAAATTGCGTTTAAAAGGCTTATTAAAAGGCAAATGCGCTTCCGTAGCTCCAACGCGCTTATAACTTCTCAGGTTTCTATATGAACCAGAGCTTCTAGCAAATGATGCAGTGACACAATAACTTTATTAACATAAAAATGAATCGTCAAACAAAATAAACTCTCACTGACGTTGGCTTACCAAGCATAAACACAGAGGTATATTTGATTGTTTAAGGTTTCCAGATTCCAAGATATGTAGATCTACCTTGGTACTTCGGAGGACTGGCAGTTAGCTATGTGTCAAATGATTATCACATAAACTATGTAAAAATCAGCAGCCTTTCCTATTCACTTAGTGTCAAAATTCGCTCAATCGTTTGCATAATTTTTTTTCAAATGGGCTATATTAAGGAATAGTGAATGAGTGTGTAGGCGATTCTCAAAAGAGCAAAGCAGTCTGAATGATTTGTTCCTGATTTGTTTCTCGATCTGACTAAATTATGTCGTGGCAGGTTAGCAGTTTCCCTTCACTCCAACCTAATGTATGGCTTCTAAAGACTTGAAGAAGGCAGTTTTGTCTTCATTGCAATGTCTTAAGGATGATTTAATGAAGAATCTTTAACGGTTTTTCATTTTTGGACAAGCTACTCCTTTACTGTCTACGTTTTAATGAAGCATTCATTCGCAATGTAAAATAATTTAATAATCAGAGCCCTTATTAGAGAAACATATCTGTAGCAGATCAGGGATTTGGTTAGTTCTTTCATTTGGTACATTGTGCAAGTAAATATTGCAATCAGCTTCCAATCAAGTAATCATGTGGCAAATTTATAGCTATATATTTACAGAGCACAGATTATTTTCAGAACCTGCATTTCTGAAGACAGCTGACAAATACATGACACAATAGGCAGCATCTGGCAACCATGCCATTAAACCGCTTGAACGACACTCTGCAATAGTTTTAGCATCCGTCAGTGTTAATCTTTTATAGTGGCACAAATCTTGCATTCTTTCCTATCATTTCCTCCTTTCATCCCACTGCCTAATTATTTTATAAGGCTCTTCAGTTTGTTGTAGATGGAAAGCTGCTTTCTTCACAAGATGGTTCTCATGTGTACCAGGAGGATGATGGTAAGGCCCTCTATCCGATCATGTGCCTGCACCTTAATCGCATGTGCTAAAGCCCTGTGTGAGGGCAAAGGCCAACAGGGTCTTGTTAATGGTGTCAAAGGCCAGGACTCATAAAACCAGACCAGACCTCCAAACACAGTGAGAGGAAATGGAAGATGGCCAGTAAAGCAGCTTTGCTACTTTTTCATCATCGCTGATGATCCATATATTTAAAAAGGCTTTAAAAGAAGGGGAAGCTAGTGATTAGCCAACCTGCTTCCTGGCCCCTCTTTACGAAAAAAAGAGGGACAAACTGGTTGCTTGCTCTGAATGATTAAATAGTGTCATTGAGAACCAGTGACCAACAATCAAGGCTGTAAATGAAATAACCAAATAAGATCAACAAAGTAAAACAATTCAATAAAATTATGCCTCATTTGGCTTATGTGGCAAACAAACTCTCTACAAAGAAAGTAGTTATTTTCATGATTTTTCATCTTTTGACCTGTTCCGTGAAGAGAAGCATATGGTGGTGGGAAGCATATGCTGTTGCAGGTTCTCATCATTTGGAGCCAGGCCAGGTAGACGTCTTCTGAAAGTCAATGTTATTTTTAGCTGCAATAGTATAATCAACATTTCACTTGTTGGGAAGGGTAATCATTCACAGCCTCCTCTCTGAACTCAAGCAACATTCACTGGAATACATTCTGATGTACACAGCGTTACAAGCAATTCTGATGCAGTGCACCACAATTGCGATGTCTGCATTACACAATTTGAAGGCAGGCTGAAATAAACGACCTCAATTCTGATGTGATTCAATGAGAGTTTCTAAAACATTTTATTAAACAAGTTGCACACACTCCCCACTGCTCTGTGTAGTTGTACATTTACTTGGTGTAAATCAGTGATTTGTCAAGCTAGCCTTGCAGTTATACCTTGGAAACAAACAGTTGATCTGTAGTCGATGAGAACAGTCTGGAAATATTATACATATATATTGCATGCTGTCTATTTCTTATAATTAAATATAATAAAATAATAAAACAATGTGTTTCATCTCAATTTATTGTTTTTTATTTATTTATTTGTAAATAAATAAATATTTTATAACAAATAAGCATGTCATCAATAAAAAAACATAAAAAAAAAATCACAGTATATTAAGACTTGAATTTAGAATCTGAGCTGTTTTCAGATCTGTTAAATCATGCATAAAAAATGCAATACATACATAAAATGACTTGAATATACACTTATAATTAACATGCTGTAATGTTGTGAATTAAAATAGGGTGTTGGAGAAAGGTATATTAACGCCTTGTTGTAATTATTGTAATTACTAGATGACAAGCAAAATGTTATTTTCAGAGCTATTCGAAATTATAGGTTTCTATGGCAACACTATTAATGGCAAAAGGAATCAGTGTCATTTGAGTAATCAACAGAAGAAGAAAAAGAAAACTTGATGACTCTTATACATTTTGTTCATCACAATGACTTCACTATGACATTTCAGGTGACTCTTTTTGTCCATCCATCCATTCATCCATCCATCCATCTTCTTCCGCTTATCCGGGGCCAGGTCACGGGGGCAGCAGTCTAAGCAGGGTCACCCAGACTACCCTCTCCCCAGACACTTCTTTCAGCTCTTCGGGGGGAACACCAAGGCATTCCCAGGCCAGCCGAGAGACATAGTCCCTCCAGCGTGTCCTAGGTCTTCCCCGGGGCCTCCTCCTGGTGGGACATGCCCGGAACACCTCCCCAGGGAGGTCACCCTTTTCCGGCTGATAACCACGGCCTCAGATTTGCTGATTCTCATCCCAGCTGCTTCACACTCGGCTGCAACCCGCCCCAGTGCCCGCTGTAGGTCCTGGTTTGAAGGAGCCAACAGGACAACATCATCTGCAAAAAGCAGAGATGAGATCCTGTGGTCCTGAGGAGTGTGATCCCCCTATAGTTGGAACAAACCCTCCGATTCCCCTTCTTAAAAAGAGGGACCACCACCCCGTGTCAGCCAAGACAGCCGCACGGCATCCAGAGACTTTAGGTACTCAGGGCGGATCTCATTCCACTCCCGGTGCCTTGCCACTGAGGAGCTTCTTGACTACCTCTGCGACTTCAGCTTGGGTAATGGTCAAGTCACCTCTGGGCCCCCGGCCTCTGCTTAATCAATGGAAGACACATTGTGGGATTGAGGAGAACCTCAAAGTACTCCTTCCATCTCACGACAATATCCCCAGTTTGAGTCAGCAGACTTCCACCCCCACTGTATACAGTGTTGGCAGGACACTGCTTCCCCCTCCTGAGGCACCGGACAGTTTGCCAGAACCTCTTCGAGGCTGACCGATAGTCCTTCTCCATGGCCTCACTGAACTCCTCCCAGACCCAAGTTTTTGCCTCTGCAACCACCCGGGCTGCCGTTCCATTGGCCCACCAGTACCTATAAGCTGCCTCAGGAGCCCCACAAGCCAGCCAGGCTCGGTAGGACTCCTTCTTCAGCTTGATAGCGTCCCTTACTTCTGGTGTCCACCACCGGGTTTGGGGGTTGCCGCCACGCCACTTTGCGGCCACAGCTCCGAACAGCCGCATCAACAATGGAGGTGGAGAACATAGTCCACTCGGACTCAATGTCTCCAACCTCCCTCGGGATCCGGTTAAAGCTCTGCCGGAGGTGGGAGTTGAAGACCTCTTTCGGCCTTTTAAGTCTGTCCAGCTTACTTTCCCGCCAACGGATCCAACTCACCACCAGGTGGTGATCAGTTGACAGCTCTGCCCCTCTCTTCACCCGATTGTCCAAGACATATGGCCAGAGGTCAGATGAAACAACCACAAAGTCAATCATCGACCGACTGATGGACACCGTTATTCTCGAACATGGTGTTTGTTATGGACAAACTGTGACTAGCACAGAAGTCCAACAACAGAACACCACTCGGGTTCAGATCAAGGGGGCCGTTCCTCCCATTCACACCCCTCCAGGTGTCACTAGCATCGCCCACATGAACGTTAAAGCCCCCCAAGGCGCAGGGAAGTGACCCTCTCGTTCACCGGGGTGAACTCCAACACATGAAGGCTAAGCTGGGGGGCGATGAGTAAGCCCACACCAGCCCGCCGCCTCTCACCGTGGGCAACTCGAGAATAGTGGAGAGTCCCCCCCCACATAGAGGAGTTGGGTTCCAGAGCCCGAGCTGTGCGTGGAGGTGAGCCCGACAATCGAGGTGACATTCCATGTCCCAAGAGCCAGTTTCTGGGTCTCCAGGGTCGTTGAGGTCCCCGCCTTCGACCGCCACCCAACCCACAATGCACCGGCCCCTTCTGGTCCCTCCTGCAGGTGGTGGGGCAACGGGAGGATGGCCCCACGTCGGTCCTTTGGGCTGGGCCCAGTCGGGCCCCAGTCGGGTAAGACCCGGCCACCAGGCCTTCGCATACGAGCCCCATTCTCAACCCCAGGCCTGGCTCCAGGGTGGGTCCACGAAAGGGACGTTACTTTCCCTTTCGTTTTCTTTTTCAAGGGGGTCTTTGGGCTGCTTTTGGTCTGGCTTGTCACCTAGGGCCTGTTTGCCTTGGGAGACCATACCATGGGCATAAAGCCCCAACAACATAGCTTCTAGGATCATTCAGGCACTCAAACCCCTCCACCACGGTAAGGTGGCGATCCCAGGAGAGTGACTTTGAAATTACTCTTTTTATTCTTTATTTAAAAAGGTATTGCCCCTCAGAATGTCTGAGTTAAAATAGTTTGCAAGAATGTCATTATAAACACAATGAGGCTGTGAAATCAGAAGTGAGTTTACCTGTTTGGTGTGATGAGGTTAAATAAATAAAAAAAAAAATCATAAAGGTATTAATCATGGATTTTATGTCATAGAGTAAAATGTCAACATCTGTTAACCACAAACCTTTTATCAAGGAAAACAAAAAACCCATTTAAAAAAAATATATAATTATATATATATTTATATATATATAATTGGCTTGTACATGATGAAACAGAAATTGTTAAAGTACTTGTTTTCGTGTTTTGGTCTACAAAACTATATCATCATTTTAGCAGTCAATTGTATGTTTTCATTTATTTTCAGAGTATTCTTACATTATTGAGACATCAACAATAGTCCATTATAGAAATTATCTGGGTTGCCAGGTCTGCGTAACAAAACCATTCCAACTGGTACTCAAAACTAGTCAAAATCATGTTCCACAGGGATTCCGTTCCATCCTGTGGATTAAAAAATAAACCTGAGGCAGTAGTATAAAAGAAACCCAATTCTATGGAAAACTGCAAACTTGACAGCAATGGAAATTTAAAAAAAAAAAAGAAATATCACGAGTCATTCAGTAAGGTTGCAGCAGTCAGGTGATGCAAGCTGGAGTTCTGTCCTAAAAATAAATCAGGGCCTCATTTATTTGGGATATACCACATACTGTATTCTACAACATAATAATAGAATCTCTATTGTTAACTTTCATGTAGAGGTTTATGGACACTGGCTTAGTTTTTGTGTTTTTGCCTTTACACCACTACAAAGGATTTGAAATAAAACAATCAAGATGTGATTGATTGAAGTGTAGACTTTAAGCTTTAATGCAATGGTTTGAAAAAAAAAAAATAACATAAAATGTTTAGGAATTGCAACCATGTTTTTGTACTTGACTGAATCTGGGCAGAGAGTATATTCCTGTACACTTCAGAATTGCTCCAGCTGCTTCTGTTTTCTGTCTCATCATCACTAAACACCAGTAACCCAGTGCCAGTAGAAACCATGCATACTCATGTCATCAAACTTATCCATCACGTTTAATTAATAAAATTAAATACAAATTGTGCCTTTGTCCAAATATAAATATAGACCTGACTGCATATAAATAGATATACCTATACCATATTAATATATACCTATATCATATCTCCATAAGGTGAAGTGCAGATGCTAATATATAAATGACAACACTAGCATAAAGTTATGGCATTGATGGCGTGAGCTCCACACATCAGCCCAGGCTGTTGAATGAAGTGGTTTTCTGATGAAAAATTTACCTGAGCGTGAAGGTGGATTGTAGCCAACTCATGACTGAAACTGGAAGCGGCTGCCTGTCGCTACCCAGGCTGTCAAGATCCTTTCATGTGCCTGTTCGATGTTGTTACAGGTGGCTGTCATCTCTTTGTCTAGGTTTGACTGAAGCTGCTGCTATCCGCTCGCTCGTAGCTTTACTGCAACAGTGCAGCTGGTATCCAACAGTCTTGATTTAACTGCTTCACAAGAGCTCCTACAGATGTCCCGAGAAATGCTTCTGGCAGGGGACCCCATACTGGCGGCTCCTGTAGTGTAGACGCTCCTGGCCTGCTGTCGCTAATGTGGGAGCAAGTACTAATAACTAATCATGGCCATTAATATATACAGCCTGTCACCTCAAGCTGCTAAGCCAAGCTTTTTTTCAACTTTGCAAGAGTACAAAGCTAATCAAACACAAGTGGGAGTGCAATAAGTCAAACAGAGAGGTTAGAATGAATTACCGGGGAACAGTTCACATAGCGAGTCAATTGCTGGATTTCGTAAGTATTATTATTACCCGCACAATCATTTTGAAATACCGCTTCGGAATTGCATCCTTCAGTAGAATTTAATGTAGTATCTTTAGGTGTTCTGTGCCAGCAGAAGACATTAGACAAATACATTGCGCCCTGTAACAGCATTAGCTTTTTATATGCACTTTTTAAGGATGTAACCAGGAACACATTGCTCATAAAACCCTCCTTCCACTTTGGCCCCTGGCCCTTGTCATAGCCTGGCAGCTTCTTGTAAAAATCGACTTATATACACACAATGGTGGGAAACATGTGAACTTTAACCTTCGCCCAGGTCAGATCCGGGACAGAGCCGATCCCTTCTTTTGATGAAGACAAGTGAATTCAAAATCCCACTGTAAGGGCAAGAGGACACATACCAGTATACAGTAGCTATGGAACATGTGCAGATTAATCAATCTCTTCATTTAAAGGGGTGAAATTTCTATTTTTCCCTTTCTTTAGTGTGATGTGTAGCTGTTTGTGCATGTATAAGATCTCAAGTTCTGTATAAAAGCTCAGAGTCTCCCACTAAAGGATTAATTCTATCTTAAAGAGAAGGCTGATCCAGACCAGGCTAAAGCACCTCATTAAAACACACCCCAACACGTCTATGTCACAATGTGGAAATATTTGCAAATGCTGTCCATTTGTTCATGCAAAGAAAGGTTTCAGTAACCACAGTAGTTTTGACACAGCCATATCAGAAGACGTTGTGTGTTTCTGTGCGAAAGCAAAACCACTTTATTTGAGAAGAAGAAACTTCTGAATGAGCCACTGTAAGTAGCTCCATAAGGTGTTATTGTTATTAATTTGTTTGCTATTGACTGTTCAAATGTGGAGTTTTGCACATTGTGTGTTTGTTTGAGAGAGAAAGACAGGGTAACATCACAGTGGAGTCAGCTTTCTTAATTGTGGCTTGTGTACTGCAAATACAAACGAGCATCATCACTGTGTGTGTCACACGACTCTGTTCCCCTTTCAGGCTTGAACTGATGGTAAAACTAAGGACATCATTAATTGTCTTTATAAAGCTGAAGCTCACGTTTATCGTAAGGGGCGTTACATTTCCGACACATGCTTGTTGTGTTCTGCTAATCACAATGCACTGAATCAAACACAACAAGGTGTTGTATTTACACTGATTTTGACAATTCTTTTGAGATTATGGTTGTACATGTAAATCATATGAGACTTCTTTAAGTGACTTTGCTCTGTAATGACCTCCAGGAATGTGAATTTAGTGACTTGGATGTTCACAGACTCAAAAAAGACAATCAGGAAAAACTTAGTGACATGAGTAAGACAGAGAGACAGCAAACAGAGGAGATGTTATTCCACTGGGATGAATCCACCTTTACTAGAGACCTTGAGATTCCAGTATCTGTTCTAAGAAAAGAACTAAATCACAACAACGTCAGATATCTAGTCCACGGGGCTTCCCAAAGGAGCAGTCCTTCTGAAAAATTGTGAGGGAATAGTGCACACTGTCAGCATTACAAGAAGACATCCTAACAGAGTTCCACTGAGTCCTCTGGGAACTTCCTGTGATGTTCTTGGAGAGTATGGCAATAAGTGTTCGGGAGGGATAGAGTTGGTTGACATCTTTACTGCCCATGAGATTCAAATTTCATCCAATCTGGGCTGAAGTTTGCAAACCTTTGGAAATAAATTCCTGCAAACCTTTGGAAACGAATGAAATGAGTAAGACAGAGTGACAGCGAACAGAAAAGATGCTACTCCATTGGAATGAATGCACCTTTATCAGAGATCTTGACAGTCCATCATCTGCACTATGAAAGAAACTAAATATTAGCACAATCTGATACCTAGAGACTAGTGCTTACCTGCAACAGTTTTACAAAATCACAAAACAAAATCTTAATAAAGTCTAAATAAGTATATATACTTAGTTTTACATATTGCATATTACTTAAGGACCACTTCAACTGTGCTGTTAGAATGAAATTAATACAATTCAATCCTAATATGTAATAACAATGTAATAACATTGTACTAACAAAGTAATAATGTTACAACCTAACATTGACTATCCCTGAAAAGCCTTATTAAAAATCACCAGAACACAGAATGCAACATACCAAGACAGGAATACTTTTATTGAAATTTGACTTTAAGTGTTGTATCACATGAATACATTTCTATCACAGCTGAATAATGAAGTTTATCCTGAGTGTTGTTGAATTGAATACATGAAAGAGATAGTCCATGAGAGTGTGTGGTGAAAGTAAATGCAGTGAATTTTAAATTCATCTTTATATATGTATCAAGTTGACTGAATAGGCAGGAGTCTGTCATGTCATGGCAAATGTAATATTTAATACAACATACCATATCTGAAGAGTAACCCGATGCAGTCATGCATGTAAAATGTTCTCGAATATGTAAATCAAGCTATCGTCTCGTCACGTTTGTCTCCAGAATAATCACCCTTCTGATTCAGTGCATAGAGAAGAGACACTGATGGGATGTTATCCTCACCGCTTGCAGGTTAATGTTACTTTTAAAATACACAGTCTTGCACACATGCACCTCATTTGCCCATTTAGCAATGCAACTTGAGCAGGACTTTCCCAAGAAAAGTTGTGAGCCTAGTCCTGTAGCCACTCAAACTATTTCCTGTCATTTGCTGGATCAATTCCTGTTATGTAGTACCTTTTGAACTCTGTAACTGAAAATAAGTATGCACGTGATGTGATTTAAGTATTTGTGTAAAAAGAGATCTCAGAAGTACACTCTGGTTAAACTCAGGCACCTCAGCTTTATTGTTACAGCTTAATATTTTATTATTATTTACATAAACATGAAAATTAAAAGGATGGAAATAGAGCTAAGGAGTGTGGCATTAAGAATTAGGTTGCATGATAAAAAACAAAAATCTGACTGATTACAAATCATAATTTGTCTCTGAGCCTGGTCAGTCTTAACCCACCTAAAGCAGTAATTTTGAAGGCTTGTTTTACAAACAAACAAACAAGCAAAAACTTAAACCAGTCTAAGCGTGTTTTCTGGTCTTAAAATATTTAAAATGGTCTTCCAGTTTGGCCAGACTGATCTATTTAGACCATTAGAAAAGCACCTAAAATCCCTGCAAAAAAGATGCCCAAAAGACCATTTATTCCCAGCAAACGTGTAAAAAGTGAGATCACTACCAAGAAGGGTTTTTTGGTTATCATCTAACTTTGAGAGAAACATCACATTCCAAGTGTAATAAAAATAATTATATTTAGGCACAGACATCACATAACAATTCACTGATGCAAACCATTTACCGTCATTGATATTATGGCAGTAAACAGTGGAGTCCATTACTGTTAGCAAGCATACAAGAAAGCTCCTCATGTTGTTTGTGTTCATACCATCTTGAAACAATTAAAGTGGACCATACAGATGTGTGAGAAGTTTGTAGGAAGCTGATAAGTTAATTCTGCGAGTTTGACAGGCTAACGCTTTGACCTAGGTTGTGTTTTATTTGTTTTCAAATTAAAAACAGTATCTACGCCGGCCAAATTTAAGATATGATTCACCCGTAATAAAACACAGGCCTTTTTAGAGAAGGATTTTTTTGTCTGTGTGCCTATTGACATGATCTCAACGTTTAGTTGATTCCAAAGAGGTCCATAACAATTAGAGGAAGACAGCACTAGCATCAACGCTGACCTCAATGCCAGCTGCTCGGCTAGTGCATGACTCCTTGTCTCCTTAGAAGTAAAGAACATATGCTACCAACTTTGCTCATGTGTGCAGTGCACAAAACATACCATCAGAGCCTTTTTTTCCCCCCATGTCATAGCAACATATACATCCATGGCTTTTCTAGTAAAATTGCTTGGTAGCACACCTGGTACCAATAGAGTTCAATGGAACTTAGTTATCTAACAGTGTTTTTGGGAAACACACTCGTAGATTAACCCGTCAAACCATTGTGGCCTAATGGATAGGGAGTTGGACTTGTAACACAAAGGTTGTGGGTTTGATTCCCAGGTCTGACAGGTGTTGTAGGTGTGAGGTGAAACCCTTGAGCAAGGCACCGATCCTCCAACTCCGGGTGTGTGTTCACTTCTGTGTGTGTGCACTTTGTATGGGTCAAATGCAAATATAAAAAAATATTAGTGTAATTATTTTCTTTGAGCTCAGAGCTTCTGAGTTAATGCAGTGTTTTATATTTGACAGTACATTGGTTGAAATGGATGGAATTTTTAAGCATATACACAATAGTAAAGTAATTGGCAAAAACATCTTGTGTGCGTTTTTGTCAATTTTTTAAAAGTAAAATGTGTAGTGTCAAGGTCTGAGCAAGGTGATTTGAACCCATGTGATATCCTTATTATAACGTCCTAACTAAATGTTAACCTCTTAAGAGAATTTGAATGCATCACTATACTCTATTGCAAACACAGCAATTTATCCAAAGATAAATAAATAGTTACAGTTAATCATATTGTTTATTTATGTTTATTACGCTGCTATCTTCAAATTAGTAATTTACAACATGACTTTGAAGTATCTAAAGTAATGCGTGGGCAAAGCCCTCTGCATTGTCCTTCACAGCTGCTTCCCTCAAAATAATTGCGAAACACTCTAGGGTTATACACATCGACATTACCGATACCTATCAAACACTATTAATCACTTCACAGAAAGACTTCATGCAGAAATGCGCTGGCTAAGATTCTGAAGGCTGTAAGGGTTCTTGCAGTGTATGAACACTTATGACTGACGTCTGTTTTTCGCTATGTATTTGAATTAGTTAATTATAGAGTAAATATTTGCTCATTAGAAGTGCTTTGAGACTTGGCATTCTTAGAACGTGTTTATAAAAGTTCCAACCTTCTTTCACTGTGTCATGAGCACAGCTGACATTATTTACTAGAGAACATGTGTTGGTGAGAAGGCTGGACCATTTACGGGCTAACCAGACACAAACAGGTACCGTTTATTCCAAAGAACCTCCCCTAAAGCTTTCCAGAAGAATCTGGATATTTTGAAGGAAAGAGTCTAGGTAGGTGGAACAGATATTTCCAACTTAGGTTGGAAAAACATGAAATCTACATTTAAAACTCCAAAAACTTACCTATAAATTCAATTTATTGTAGTTTCCAAATGGAATAAACATAGTTAAACATCAACAAATATCATTCTTTTTCACATAAACTATGATTACATAAAAAAAACAAAAAAAACAAAAAACAACAACAACAACTCGAGGGAAACTTTAACTCTCAAGGCTTCATACAGTACATTTGTAAGTGGCTTATTCCCAAAACATCATAATACAAAAGTTAAAATGCTTAGTAGCAAACTTCACATGGTCTGGTTTATTCAAGTTTTTGTAGTACTGATCATAGTTCTAATTATTTTGAAATACATTTATATATATATATAATGCACTAAGGCTGCCTAGATTGTTTGCAATTAGGGTGAAAGTATGTGTAGGCTTTGAAAAGAAAAAAACAAAAAACAACAACCTCATATGCTCATACAAATGACCTGTGACAAGGAATCCATGAAAACCTGGCCAATAAAGGCGCTTTGATAAATGAAAAACACACTTCATTAAATGCACAGAAATGCCTTCATGGAAAAAGGCAGTTATGTGAGGGAATGACTTGTAATATTAAGTTGGCTCAGACATTTGTATTGGGTTTGAGAACAAAGTGGTTGACTATCTTCATGATTTTGCTGAATAGATGCAGGACGTGAGGTCACGTTTCATTTTAAAGAGTGCACAGTGGGTGGATTAGGTTGTTAATGAGGCCTTTGCAAGCAGAACAAAGGAAGCAAATTGGTGCTCTAAAACGCTGAGTGTTTTGTACTTTGCAGACACGTCTGCCTTTGCTAACAAAGGAAGTGCCTAAGCCTGTGACTTTTATTAATATATTATTTATAAGCTTTCAAAACACATTTTATAAGGATTCCCAGATATAAACCAAGGCTTCCGTAATTCATTTTGAGTCAACGACATTGTTATATGTACGATGTTTTCTGTCATTCCCCATGTGCTCTTTGTTTTCTTCTCTGTGACCTAGTTTTCAGTTAATCAGTGATTCGTGTCAGGTGTGTTTCGTTAATTATCTGTGATTGTCTGTCCTGTATAAGTTGCCTTCTGTCCGTTAGTTAGCGTCCGTCATTGTCTATTCTAGTGTGTGTTTTTGCTCCCTCGTGTTCCTTCACTACGATTAAAAGATGTTTCACTACAACGACGACTCTCTCTGTGCTTCATCCTTGCACAACTATGACAGACATGAGGCTTATTTTTTATTTGTCTGGATTTTTTAATTTATTAAAACATACAATAAAAAAGAAATTAAACTAACAAAGTCATGTGGTATGACCACCATATCAAAACATGCACTGCAGAAATAAAACAAAAGGAAATTATAGAGAGAACCATCCCCGCAAAACTGTTTATCAAGGTCTCATGAAATATCACAAAAATTGACATATTTATGACAAAGCAAGGTTGTAAAATGTCATGTGGTGTGACTCCCAAAAACATAATTCTTATGAATTAATAATGTACGATATGTGTTACCTTGAAAGTGTACTTAGACCTATTTATCAGTTATTACACTCACATACTGGAGCTTGTACTTTTAACTTGATGATTACACATTTAAAGATTTGAATTTGAACTTTTCTTTTAAAAAGTATCTAAAACTTCAAAACTATGTTACTACTGATGTTATAACTTGTGCATATACTAAAAAGTGGATATGATACGAAATTTGTTGGCGTGCGTATGATACTCAGTGTTCTTATATATATGATACGCATATGATACACGGAAAAGTACATTTTTGTGTATCAAGTCCAAAATGTATTTATTTGTTTTTTTATCTGGCATACTATTTATACTCACTTTCATAAGATCGGGTTGACATGATAAGTAACCAAATAAACAAACAAGAACATTTTAGGAAATTTTAAAAACAAGACACAGAAACTAAACACAGGATTTGTGAACAGGGATGCATACAGTTGAATTCTGCTTCAAAAAAAGGGTCCACATGCACAAGTGAAACACATTTTTGACCCATCAAATGCAGGTTTTGGAGTCTCTGATGGGTTGAATCAGGTGTGAATGATTAGAAAAA
Source organism: Enteromius argenteus (assembly GCA_032357425.1). Taxonomy (NCBI): domain Eukaryota; kingdom Metazoa; phylum Chordata; class Actinopteri; order Cypriniformes; family Cyprinidae; genus Enteromius; species Enteromius argenteus. The sequence continues at coordinate 2,509,775 of JAUCMR010000002.1, forward strand.
CTTTGAAAAGGAACAGGGCTAGGAAACACAACCTTATAGTGTACAGCTTTCCACAAATTGAAACAGTACCAGAAATGACTGTCTTTCTTAAAGAATTGTGTTCCCATGTTCTTCAATGAAATACTAGTTATTTATTTAATAGATTTATCTTTGCTTGTTTGCTACCCCTCTTTCTCTCTGATCCCATGTGGCAAATCGAAGGCGGGAGATATTTGTACGGTACAGATTAAATTGAGATCAATGCAGACTAGCCAAGCATGCCCTTCCTTTTTGTTTGTTTATAGCTTTTTATAATTGCGTATTTCTGCCAATACAGCTTCCACCAAGAAACAGCTCACTTTCAATTATTTTGCAGTGGCCTTTAATGTTTCATCATCAAATGATATTGGGTATGATAGTGGCTTCGTGGTTCTGCTCTCTTTGTTCCTACTCATATGTATTGCGGTCTATATTTGGAGGGATCTCATTCAATTTCTCTGTTCCTTGCTGAATATTGCAGTTTCAATGTGAAGATGCTTCAGTTTTAAAGGGTTGGTTCACCCAAAAATTTGAATCATTTATTCATCCTCAAGATATTTCAGTGGCTTTGAAAGAAGTCTCTTATGCTCAAGGCTGCATTTAGAGAGTATTATTGTGGACTTCTATGATTCTCTTTTAATGTATATTAAAATATGATTTATTCTTTCAATGGCAAAGTTAAAGGTGGTGATGTGTTTAAAAACACTAGTTATATTATATTATATGTTTAAAATATTGTGTCTATCCAACCGCTAGCAATGTTTGACTTCCTCTAGAGCTTTAAAGAAAATCCCAGGTAAAACTCTAATCTAGAGATTCTGTAGCACCAGTTTGGTGGTCTGTGCCACGTTGTCCGGTGGCTCGTTCAACAGCTCGCTCGCTCAAATCTTATCTGGACTCTGGAAGACGGTGGTGTGCATGCACAACATCTAACGGCTTGCACAACATCTGCTGCTTTGCACAGTACAAGGCTTCAGTCACCCTGAACAGATCATCTTCTGTGTAGCACGTTTCAGATTAAAGCAGCAGATGTGAGGTGAATATAAATACATTTACATCAGCAGGCAGAAAATTCACTTTAAATGCTGGAAAAATCCTGAATGTGGAATATAGTGTAGTCATATGGACCACTTCTTTTATTTTTTTAATTTGTATTTTTTTTTAAACATAACCACCCTTATATATATATATAATAAAAAAATAAATAAAATAAAACAGGTTTAATTGTATTAAATGTACGCTTCAAATTATATTCTATTTGAAAGTATCCCCCCCAAAAAATTATAATATACATAAAATATAATTTTTAAATTCAAATGATAATTTCTTACCTTAAAGTACATTTTAAAGAATTGTTATAAGAATCTTTGGTTGTGCTTTAAAGAAGTACACTTATGTTGTTGATTAACGTACTAAAGCATGTGAAAAACACATTATACATTTAATATACCAAATTGCATCTATCATTAAAATTAGCAATTATAATTATATTTAAATAGAACTTAAAATAAAGTAGATTTTAGTTTGCCATAAATCTGACAGAACACTAAAAATATTTCAAAGAAAATAGAAACTAACTGAACAAATAAATAATGCATTTTCTTATAATTGCATTCAATTTTTGAATTACTACTAAGTACTATTTTGCACATATCCAGTTGTGTTCCAACGATGACATATTTTTATTTTTTTCTATGAGCCATGGCTTTAATTAAAATATTACCTAAATTCTCTTTCTAAAGAAATGCCCTGATGTTCAAAGTCAGTGTTCAAGTCATTTCTCTGATGAACTGATAGTTCTGACAGTTTACATTATCACAGTTAGTGTCAGTAATTTTCCCATCATCTGTGAGTATATGCTGAGACAACCTGCATTCATTTACAGAAATGACATGCATATGAAACGTAGGAGGAATCGACATGTTTCTAAAATCTTCATGTGTCAGATGCTGAATAATTAGTTCCTAGAAAGTACTCAACAATTTCAGCATAGGATGAAGTGGACAATTTCTTAGTTTCTTTCTGCATAAATTACCAAATCATGATTTTGAAGACTAGCCAACATCATATTTTCTAAAGTTGAGTGGATGATGTTTAGCATGTTTTTGGCTGTTCTCCAGTTTTCCACATACTTCAGGGCAGATTATGTAAATCTGTTGACTGCGGCCCGTGGAGTTTAATTTGACGCTTGGAAATGGTAGATTGTATATTGCTTCCTTCTGAAGTGTCAGACACTGATTTGGACATGGCCTATTACTGCCAGACAGACATATGAGATGAAGTGAGGCACTGATCAAAGTAAAAACAAATGTGCATATTCGTTATGCAGAAGTGTGCATGTTGTGTTTAGAAAAAGACGCTTGAAATCCACTTCAAGGGATAGTTCAAAAAAAAAAAGAAAAAAAAAAGAAAAACTCAGTCTCATGTCGTTCCAAACCCGTTAGACCTTTGTTCATCTTCAAATTAAGAACACTAATTAATATATTTTTTTTATGAATTCTGAGAGCTTTCTAAACCTTAGACAACAAGACCACGGTGTCACGCTCAGGGAATAGGCAGAGACTAAGGAATAAGTTTTCAACAGGTGATTGGTTTATTTACATTCCAGAGTTC
>JAUCMR010000002.1:2522765-2534835 GCA_032357425.1 Enteromius argenteus
TGTTATTCGTGAGTATTAAAAGACGTTTCATTTCAAAGATTACTCTCTTTGTGATTTACCTAACAAACACCGTGACAGATACATGCTAATATTTTAAAATAATTTTCTTTATTGTTAGCATAAATAATGAACTGATTTATTTTATTTTTATTTTCAAATAGGTAAGTAATATAATTGAATACTTCCAGTATATTTTATTTATTTTGCTATGGTATTGAAATCTGTTCTGCAAATCATTTGTTGAAATGTATAATTAAGAGCTAATGAGCTGATGTTATAGTTAAGTCATGGCTATAAACTGGATGTTTTTAAAGACTTCTCGAGAGAGCAATATATTACTGCAGGGCGTTCTCCTTGTCTTTTATTACGGCCAAAATTAAAATGTCCTGGAAAATGATCACCGAAAAAGAAAAGTGTGAACCCTGTCACTCCTTTCTCATGCTGTGGACTACAGTGTATCACATCAACTATAAGTAATAGTGAATAAGGGGCTGTGGTACAATTTCGGATGTTTAACTACAGACTCTGCATCCATTGTCCAGAATTTGCCATGTGTAATTTCTGAAATGAACAATATAAATGAAACATACTATTTTACCCTGTACAAACTGTTGAAACAAAAAGGTTACCCAGACAGATGAATGGATGATCCCTCAAAACATGCAGTTTGTTGATGTGAAGCGTAGTTGATTTTCACCTGGTAGATAATAAAATAAGGGGAAAAATGTTTAGACTTTAGCCCTATCTAGAGATCAGAATATCCTAGAGACTTGGCAGTGAGCCTGAAGATGGATGCACTTGTTTATCAATATCAATGTTTAAAATAGACCATTTAAAGTATGTATATACAGAAGTAAATAAATCCGCACTCTTTTTGTGGTTAAATTTAATGTACCTAAAATTGTACATAAATGTTTTAGAAGCAGTACGTACACATGCACCATAAATAGAAACATTATATGGGAGCCACACCTTGTATATGAACACTTGTAGTATACTACTAATATCATGCTAATTCTTTACATAGAACCCTTCTGTGTTCCCTGTCATTGTTAAATGTATGCGTCCCCAAGATTTTGTGGCCTTGATCAAACCACTTAACCCCAGGCTGTTCAAGGGTCATTATACGTAACACAGGTACAGTAAGTCACTCTAGATAAAAGCATCTTCTAAAAGACCACCTACTTTACATTAATATTACATTAAAGCGCTCGAGCGCTTACTACTATAAATAAGCCAAGAAAATTCAGGTAAGAACCCTGCATGGTATGTAATACCAATATGTCTGAGCAAGGACACAGCACCCTTTCCCAACTTTGATTCAAACAGCTTTAAGCTAATATGAAATGGTAATATCGCCATAATTACTCTGACCTACATAAGGCATAATTCATATTCACTGTATCAAAGTGCTCTTTTGACCTGTCTTATATTCGCTCCTGCTGTAGAAGGTCAGGTAATATAGCAGCCCACCGCTTCCAAGCTATTGCAATATGTCTCTAAAACATAATATTGAGCTCATTACATCACAAATGTCAGGTGTAACATTTGAGTCATTAATTTAACAAGGGATCAAAAATACATTAAGGATTTAATGATTGATACCGTGGATAATGGAGTAAAGCTTTACGTAATCATCTGATGCTACAAGCCTTACAAACTTCTCAAACTCCTCTAAAGCACTTGCTGTAGCAATTTGTTACATTGTAAACATTCTGACTTTAGGAAGTTGTGTAGCAATCACAATATAACTGGCGATTCCAGTCAACTCTTGCCATTTTTGTGCACAGTATGCATTATAAGGTCAGTGAATGAACTATAGACTATAGACTATAGCCTGTGGACTGAGTCTAAAATGATTAAAGTGAAAAAACAGAAACAAGGGCCATTAAAAGCATAATAGAGGACACAGACTGCTGTGGATCAAAGGAAACATTCTGCGATCTGGATGCAAGGCAGACCTTGATCAAATACCACCAGCGGGGTTTTCTGATATTCAAAGACTTGAAAAGCAATTGGGCTTAATAGTGGTACTCCATGCAAGTATTGTTCTGCAATCAATGCAACAACAATAAAATATCATACACAAATATGAGTGCCTTTTAAAAAAACAAAAAAACCATATATAATCTATAAAGTATATACATGTATAAACATATTTAATTTACAGCAACTCCCTACTACAAATCCTGCAAGTCTATGCTCCATCTCGCCAGCTAAGATCACTGAATAAGTGAAGCCTAGTTTTACCTTCACACCAAGGTAAAAAGTACACTTCCAAAACCTTCATGTTCTCTCTTCCTCTCTGGTGAAATGAGCTGCCAACCTCCACCTGAACTGCTGAAAATACATTTTATTATACTTAATTCTATATTTTTGTGAACACACCTAATCATTATTATTTTATTGTGAGGTTTGTGTGTTTGCTGTTTGATAAATGGGTTGCTGACAGTTACATTAAAAAATCTATTGCAGCACCTGTGTAGACCTCTTATGATGTCACCAGAGAAAAGGATGTTAGAAAAGAATGAGAAAGAATGGCTACAACCACCTTTACAATTCTGAAAACAAAATATAGATGAAATATAGTTAAATAGAGTGGTTTATTTGAATAACAGCAGATCTCATATGTCTGTCAGAAAAAAGATTTGAAATCACCTGAAGTGATATTAAAATTGTAGGTTATTATATAATATTAAACAAGACTTTATAGCAAACACTTTCCATAATTCTCCCCTTAAGCTAAGTGCACGGATATTACCTCTGTGAGAAGAAATTGCATGTGTGTATTTTTCTGCACTAGGCAAAACCTGAAGCCATATGGCTGATAGTAATACGAATGATACGGTTAAGCTGAGAAACCTGTGATTTTCAGCAAAACAGGATGCCTTGTTAAATTTGCGGTCTGATAACTAATGACCTGCAATAGTCACTAGATTAATGACCTGTACCTAAGAGCATGTCAGCAGAAAAATATGAATTTAAATGACATTTAATGTGATATGCATCATTTCATGTTCATAATATACAGCATCATTCAGCACTTGATTAATGATCTCAACATATGGTGTGAAAAAACCTCAACGCAGCTGTCTGTGCTGCTACAAAGGTCACATGTTGTGCTCTCAACCAGAAATATCCAATGGTCGCAGGAAAGCTGCTTTTATAGTGATCCTGTTAGTATAGATCCACAGACATATATTTATGAGCAATGAGTGCTATTCAACGGATTTTCTGCTGTATTGTAGAAAATATAAGTAAGATTGGGGCTAGTTGTCACATTTGTGAACAATTACTTTGTTACTGTTCACAAATATAATTGTATTCACACACAAGTGAATATTTTCTTAGAATAGGTTTATTTAAGCCAAATTCTATAAATTTGAACAGATCAAACAAACAAACAATAAATAAATAAATAACATGTTCCACTCTAGACACTCATTTGAAGTAAAGAAGAAAAAATATATTCTGCCACAAAATATATAAATATAATATACACAATTTAATGGCCTGTCAAAATGTAGAAGGTTAAACAATTGCAAAATCAAAACAATTCACGAAAGTGATGAATAGTTGAGTACAAAATGTTTTAGTGCCAGAGAAAGCTGACAGGATAAAGGTTCAGAATTAGTTGTTTGCTTCCGTCCAAACTGCAGCCAAAAAACCCCAAAAGAGGCTAAATAAAGGTTTCATTCCAATAAGACGCAAGCACCCCTATACCCTGTTTACTTAAGAGGGGTAAATCTCTAGAAATCTGGAGGGAGCAATTGTCTCATAATGTGACCCTTTGGAACACACTTGGTGAAGAGACTAAAAGAAATACACTGTCACTATGTTCTCTTTATCGCCACCCGAAATGTTACTATGACAACACAGCGTGGCATCCATCACCCCCTTATTAATTAGCTATCTGTATGACAGAAATCTCTTATTTATTGCTGTTACTTTAATTGCTGTTAAATTGTGCCCTCTTTTCAAGCCTTACTCTGAAGGCACTCACAAAGTTACTGTATATATTAAACACATTTTCTGCCCATGCAACTATTAAACTATTAAAACAAATTAAAATGCAGTTCATGTTTGATTAAAATGTAATATAAGACAATACAAACTATTCCACTTACATTTCTAGGACAACTCAAAACTGTGTCCCGCCATGCAATTCAAATAAAGAGTTCCATCTGGGTCACGTGATCTGAAATGCTAAAATTCTTTCCGCGTTCTGTCAAATGTATCCATTCGAACCACCCAGCTTTCAGAAAATAATACTCAGTTTGTAAATACTCACCCTGGAAAACATCTAAAGAAAAAATTGCATGTTGATAAATAATAAAAATCGATGAAATGCAAATTAGAGTTGCAGACTTGGCCATATCTAACATTGAAGTTATGGAATGTGATCTATTCTTGTTTTGTTCTGTTTGTGTTGACAAATTAACGTACATTTCAAAATCAGGGTCCATTTTGTAATTTACATGAGCATAAAAATTATGCCATATTTAATATCAGTGATAAATCATTTTCTGGACGTTAACGTATACCGATCTGAAAATCATATTTCCTCTCAATTTCAGCAGTCATGTGTTGTGTGTTTAATATTAAGTTAGAATCAGAACTAGCAAGACCACATTCGCAAATGATTCAATCTTTTGAATCGGTTCTTTCTCAAAACGGTGTGCAAACGGTGTTTCAAACATGTTTTTTTTAAGTATGTAATTTAAGTAATGTAAGCTAGCTGTCTAAATGTGAACAAATGTAGTGCTATGGATGCAATACTGAGGTTATCTGAGGTTTACAATCAATAATTAAAAACCAATGAGGTCGCTGAGATAAGTGACACCTGATTTCTTATTTCTATTGATGGCAGGTCCTTATGGCAGTAACAAGAATTCTTCAGATCAGATAACCAAGTACACACATAAGAGGCATACTCTACACTTTGATGATCAGTCTACCTCAACCGTGTCTCAGGTACAAGTCTCTTTGAAGTTCTGCTGATGAAAGTTTGAAGACAGGAGGAGCTTTTTGTTGTCTTACCTCTAGATAAATGGGAGGCAGAATGTACAAAGGCGATGTTTGTGGAGACCCAAAGTCAAGAGATTTGTGTTCATAGGGAATAATATAAGTGTCTCATCCAAGGTAACTTTCAAGGATTGTGCATATCAAAGTCGTCTCTTGACATCAAAGCCACTCCTTTGACATTTCTAACTAAACACCGCAGATTTGTGTGTGTTAATGTTCCGAGCTAGCTCAGATAAAATAATAATGCAGATTGATGTATTACATCACAGACACTCTTAGACATCACCAAGCTTCAAGGTAGGAAGAAAAATCATAGCACTCTGCAAATTGAAGATGTTCTTTCTTTGCCTAAGGATGATTTATGGAATGGATTGCTTATTTAGCCTATGAAAGGTATAATGGATGGGCTGTTTTATATTTATTTATTTATTTTTTATTTTATATACTATTCTGTATGTTATGACACAGCCTTTAAGACTGAGGCCTCCATAGATTAGATGTGTTGGTACAGCACATTTCATAGATGCTCATCCGGATAAAGATCTGGGGAATTCGGAAACACCTTTAGGCAACACCCTGAACCCTTGTCATGTTCCTTTGCCAAACCATTTTTGAGTGATGTACTGTATGCAGGTGCATTATCCTGCTGAAAGAGGCTGCTGCCATTAGGGAGCACAACTGTCAGGAAGGGGTGTACAAGGTTTGCAACTGTCGTAAAGCAGGTGGAACGTGTCAGTGTAACGTCCACATGAATGCAGGACCCAAGGTTTCCCAGCAGAGCGTAACACTGCCTCCCCTACTTTCTATAGTGCATCCTTCTGTCATCTCTTCCCTAGGTGAAGCTCATCCACCTGATCTAAAGGAAAACGTGATTGATCAGACCAGACAACCTCCTTCTTTTGCTCTGTGGTCCAGTTATGACATTCATGTGCTCACTTTAGATTCTCTGTCCAGTTTGAAGCTATGCAAACTGCAATGCACATCCTCTACAATAGCTAATCTGTGTGAACAGACCAGACAGTCTAGCCTTTGCTCCCCACCTCCATCAATGAGCCTTGTGCCAGTTCACAAGTTAAGTACTCTAGAGCACTATGCACCATTTTGGAGATATTTTTACTCAGTCGTCAAAGCAACTCTAACCTTTTTGCTTGCTCATTTTTCCTGCTTCCTATTCACTTCACCACTCTGTGGTTTTAATGTTGTGGCTGATCAGTTTGTACATCAGTTGAGGTGAAAAGGGTATAAAAACAGAAATAAGTGTTTTCTCACATTTATACTAGATTGAGTTTAAGTGCTGAGAGGTGTCTCCTCACTCAAGTTTTATATTCTTAGAAGATGTCAGTGGAAAAAAAACAAAAAACAACTTCAACATTGTATATGATAATTTTTTTTTTTTTTTTCGTTTTAAAAGGCTAAAAGGTTGTCTGATAGGGATGTAACAATTTATTGAACTCACAATGTGATACGATTAATTATACATTATTTTTCTTTTTTAACAAAATTAGATTTAAGACAAGTTTTAAATGAAAAGGTTTTCTTTTATTATTTCTCAGACATGCTGCACATTCCTTTCTGAAATAAATATTTGAATATTTATCAAATATTAAAATTACACTGAATTTTTTAAAAACAGATCCAAAATCAAATAATAAAACAATAAAATGAATCTCTTTCCATTTAAAAAGATGCAACCACTGCATTTTCAACAAGTTCTCACTCCCAACTCATTACATATTGAAGATTGTCAGAACCCTTTGCCATGGTGCACAGGGTACCCCTTAGTGCCATTTTACAATGGGCTGGTGCTCCATTGGTGTTGGGAATTTTATTGTCATGATTAAATATTGGGTAATAATATTGGAGGAAGCTTTACGTCAGCCTTGGTTGTGGAATGCTATTGGCTCTTGAGTGCACATTAACAGAGCGTGGTCTTATGTATTACACTCTTCTTTGCATGAAGTCATTGTATGGCTTCAGAAGACTTGGAATGCAACACGACTTGTTTGTAATGCATTTATACTGCCTGTTTATGGTCAGTTTTTGCAATAAATACATGTACGTTACTCATATTTGCCTGTTATGTATTTTACATTGTTCAGAAATGGGTAGGTTTAGGGTAGAAAAACAACAAAAAACAACAGAGGACAAGCACATGCTAAAGGCGCACCTTGAGCTTCAAAAAGCAACGCCAAATGGTCCTGGTTTAAAGAAACTGAATTTTACAGTAAAAACTGACATTTGAAGCTGCAAAAATTCTGTGAAAAAAAACAAAATCTTAGAGGTTTCACTAACTAGTCAGGACAATTTCTGTCTAAATGATTGGACATTTAGTGAGAAAGTGTTTTGAGTAAATTAGGTTTGTAATCAGCTTGGCTAATTAAAACTAATTTGTCTTTATGAGAGTTGAAATTAACTCGTGCTGAATGAACAATGCAAGTCAGGTCAAGCTTAAATGAAATTCTGTCAGCGTTCTGTCACGAGAGACTTGATGTGTCAACTTAAATTTAATTGCCACTTGCGGACTTACTTTGGAAAATGGTTTCTTAGTCTTCACTTGGCAGTCTATACAGTAAGAACTGAAGATCTCTGTGGTTTGGTGAACATGCCTGTTGCATGAAGAGTGGGAAACAGATCATGCTATAGCACTAAAAAGCAGCCCGGCTTTTTTTAACGACAGCATGAAAAAAGAAACCCGCCTTGAGGGTTAAAGTCACTACATTTCAGTGGTAACAAATTATAGGATTTCGGTAAGCATTATCGTTTAAAAAAGGATGAAAGTTCCGGCTTTGGCAAACCACCGCTCTTAACAGACCTCCCATTGAGTCTACTTCTGAGATGGCATATGAGTCACATGTAAAGAGAATAGTGTAAGAAATGATCGTATGATTTATTAAAATGTTTGGTAAATATATCGAAATAACACAGTTCACAGTTTTTTGAGGAAATATACAAGCACATGATCTACCTTCCCAGAAAACATCTCTTAAGTAACGCTTCTGGTCATATGTCAATATGTATGTTTGGTATGGGAAACTACTCTATTTTTGTTTAAAGTTTAGTTTATATGTATGCATAGTGCATAAAGTGTAGTTTATAGTATGTACATGTGCATATTCATAGATTGCTTTACTGCTTTTGCAGTGTGATAAATGTTTTTAAAGTAGTGTAGTGAACACTGACCTCATACTTTTGGCAGTTTAGTCTAGCGCTCTTATTACTCTTGATGCTTCTATAATTTACACTTCTTTGATATACTGCTAATTAGCTATTTTCGCTCGGCCTGCAACTCGTCCCTAATTGTAATTATACATAGTACAATACTGTCACCTTGAAAATGAATTACCCACAAATGTAATTACGCAGCTGATAATACAGTTGATAGCATTTAATTTTATAGCTCCATCTGAGGAAGCAGGCCGTCCCCACTTCCATTTGTGTATTTATGCATATGAAGTTTGTGAGGGAATTCAAAAGCATAGAGATGAGGTCGTTCATTCATCAAGTGTGGTGTGCTGAAATCATCAACACATCAGGAAAGTGCCATATATTCTTCTGTATTTATATTGAAGTTTATCTTAATCTAAAATGTAATACATTTTAAGGCAATTCAAAGTGTTAATATATGCATTTAACTGTACTTATAAATGAAACTATATAAAAATGAAGAAAAAACTTATATCACAAAGATAAAAATGTGGGGTTTTTTTAATAAATCTGTCCCTTTGCAAAATAAAGGAATTAATTTATCAATCCTTCAATCAAAGTTTGCCATCATGCATTTAAACAGCAACTTTAACAAAAAAAAAAAAAAAAAGCTTTAAAAAATAATAAATAAAAATACTCTGTAATTAAGATGCAATTAAGTTGCTCTAAATGAATTGATAACATTTTAGATCCAATATAATTATTAAAATGATAATTAATACTTGTGGAAAATTTGAGCATTGCTTGTCTGTGCAAAACTTACCGTTGTGATTCTAGGCTTTTGTTTGTATTTGCTAGGGCAAATATTGGCTAAGGTGTTCTGGGTGGTTACCAGGGTATTGCTATGCAGTTGCAAGATGTCCTGGTGGTTATTAGGAAGCTGTTACTTACTACCCCTAGGCAGAGGAACCCACCCACAGGTCTCAAAGATATTAGTCTATAAATATTTTCTATGGACTAAATGAAATTCTGAACCTTAGCAAGCATCACTAATACATGATATTTTCCTCAGATTATTTGATCTCTTATCAGACACCCGCTGATGTGCATCAGAGAGTTATCACTCTAGATTTCATCTCTTTGAAAAAGATAAAACTGGACATTTTTGCACATTTGTTTGTGCTTGATTTGTCTTGTTTTGTACTCTGATTATCAGCTCTGATCAAACTCCTCTCATGTCAGAACACATCATGTATTACAGGAGATAGTATCAACAAAATAACGTTAAAATTAGTATTTCCCCGGTTGCTGAAAATATCTGTAGAACTGGATGGCAGGCACATCGAAAAATGTACAGTTCTTTTCCCTTGGCTCTCTGTCTATTAATTCATAAGTGGCTCCATATAAAGACATTAGCGAGAGCCATCCTTTCATTTCCTGACCCGAGGCTTACAATTATGTCTTTATTTTTATATCCAAATTATGGAGACGGACAATTATTCGTGGAATAAAAATTCACCAAATCCACAGACATTCTTGGCTGCCTGAAGAATTAATTTCACACGTTGAGGCAAACATTCTTTTCTGGAGTATAGCTTGCCAGTATACATTCTCGCAGGCTGCGAAGTAATGAAAATGAATTGGAAACCATATTATAACACTGAGATTCAGATCCAGCTCTCTCTGTCTGTTACTGAGGCTATAAAGAATCCAATTTGCTGAAGGGCTAATAGAGAGCACAGCACAATGGGGTATCTGTGTGTTCATTCATATCTATCAGTTGTCACTGCATTGGTCTCGCTCTGTCAAAACCGCGGAAGACTGCAAAACACCCTGCTGTGCAGTATAAACCTCTGCAAATAAACACAAAACGCAAATGTCTGTCATTTTATGTGCTTAATGTCAAAGTAGCTATGTGTAATTTTATGATTTTAAAATGCTTCCTCTTATCTCTGTTTAATATGCATGAGGCCTGGCTCACACCGTGGTCAAAAAATGCTAAAAGAAGCATCAGCGTACCTACAACAGCATGCTCGTGTCACACTGACAGTGTTTCTGCTGTGCTGCGAGTAATTATATTGAATATTTCTTTTAACAGCTACCATAAATTGTAAAATGGTTATTGTAAGTGTCCCTTCGAGAATTATTACAAACTCAATCATGGTGAAATCAAATTTGCATGAGGAGAAAGACCGTATTTACTTCCAAGTGGTAATTGATCTACATGGAACTGGTTCCCAATCCCCAAATGTCATTTTAAACCGTTTAAATCATCTGGATTCCGTCACTTTGTGTGGAACCGAGTACTCCAGATGTCTTATTTCAAACAATGAGTGGTTTGCTCCAGTGTTTTGGGCCTATATTGTGAAATTTTGTGTTGATAAATAGGTTTTTAGTGTGTTTTCACATAGTTCAACATGTAGATGTCCATAAACAGAACTGTATATTCTGCTTTATGTCAGAAATAGTTCTAATTACACACAAGTCTTTGCACATATTACAGCTTTCTCTACAAGCATTCTCTTGAGTTCATCATTCAGTTTTGATTAGTTGTTTCAGATTAAAGTGATGAAAATTTGCTGTTAATTTACTCACTCTCAGGTCATCCAAGATCCAGGTGATTATTTTTCTTCAGTAGAACAATAAAGACATTTTTTATATTAAACCATGTTCCTTTGTTTAATTAATTATTAATAAAATGCATGCATCTACTGGCATTTTGAAAGCCAAAAAAGCATATCAAAGATCACAAAATGAATACCCATGGCTCCCTGATGATGTATTGATATGTTCTAAACTAAAAACATTAATCTGTGCAAGAAACCGAACGAATTGAATGAATTGGTTCAGTTCACTAGTTTGTTTACGTAATCATGCAATGATGATGTGAAACATAGATGTTTTACCTGTATAACATTGAATTTACTTGTTTTCATCAGCTATCCTTTTTACATAAACATTGAGAAACCATAAAACTGTCATTTCACCCTTTCTTTTGTGTACTCGGTTCATGCATGTGCATATCATTGGCTCATCGGACTTTGATTCAGCTTGATATGCTATTCACAAGCAAAGCAAATAATTTAGCAGCAATAATTTTTGGGTGTCCCTTAACTCTTTCCCAGCCATTGACGAGATATCTTGTCAATTAAGAGACGATGCTTCCCTGCCAAAGACAAGTTTTTATCCCTGTTCTAGGTGTGAGATATGGGACTTCCCGGGTCTAAAAAAAGACAATCGCCATATGTAGATCATGCATGTAGATCGTGTTTTGATCATGAATGAAGATCATGAATCTGATCGGCACAAAGTAGGCTAGTCAGTGACGGAGATGTGTGTGTTCTGTTTACTGAATGCAATTTCAGTTATTCATATAATTATTTACAGGTGAAAGAGTATGATTTCTGAATGTACTATATTTTTCTTGAAAATGCAAAACTTCTATAAAAATGCTTTTTTTTTGTTTTTGTTTTCTGAATAAATTTGTCATAAAATGTTATCTGATCTTCAAGTCAAGGGTATTGACAATGTGTCTAAAAATAATAACACACACAAAAAATATATCTTTCATGTCTTTATTGAACACACTCATTCAACATTCGATTCAAAATGGCAGTGGAAAAAGTAAGTGAACCCTTAGAATTAATACCTGGTTGAAAATGCTGGCAGAGAAAGAGTTAACTATCCCTTAAACTTTTCCCTAAGAGGCACGTATTAAGGGCCAGTTACCCTTTCAGTCGAATCACTTCGACGTTACATATGGGAACTCGCCAGAGAGACCAAATGCCTTTTGAGCTTTATACAAAAGGCCAATAATATTGGCTTGCTCTGATTGCGCTCAGGTGCACCTCATCACTGTGTGAGTATAAGAGGGCGCGCAAACAGAGCACCCGCAGATTTT
>JAUCMR010000002.1:2592005-2605403 GCA_032357425.1 Enteromius argenteus
CCCCCCCCCCCCCCCCCCCCCCCCCCCCCCCCCCCCCAATAATTATAAATTAACTAATGTGAATAGTTTGTAGTGATTCAATCCATAATGATGTAACCCATCCATCTGATTATAAAGTTTTAAAACCAAGTATGATCTAATTATGTTTTTCTGGAATCTCAAGTGTCAGCAACAAGTCTTAAGGTCATTTTTTCAGGGCTATATAAACTCCCCCCCTGGTTCATACAGTCACCTTGGTCCAATAACATCAGCGTACTTTGTTAGATAAAGTGTCTATTCAATTTCTATTCAATTTGAATTCTATTCAATACATTTATTGTTTCATATCATGTAACCAAACCATTTTTATTTTATATAATATTTTAATTGAAAATTGTGTTTGTGCTGCTTTAAAATAAATTCTACTTTTTCTTGTTTTGTTTTATTTTGTTATATAATGTAAATACATTCCAATGTTTTATTGTTTGTATTTTTTTTTTTTAATCAAGGCTTATGCTGTGCTACACATCTGAGCAAAACAAGATTCCCTTTTAGTTCTAAGTTAAGCTTTACTGTTTAAATTGCCCTGCACATTTCATGAACTAAAATCGCCCTGGCACTGAATTACAGCACCCTGTGTAATAATGTACTAACAACATCATTTTCAAATTACATTTTGATTAAATGGAAATTTGTTTTGGTTTAACTCACAGCAAAACTACCAGCAATTATTAAGAAGTAATTAGGGTCTATTTTATTTTTCTTTAAAAGTAGCCTCCTGTTTGGTAAACACACATATTCAACATCTCCATATTGGTTGACCATTCCGTTCGTCTGAAACATGCCTCAGGGAACTCGTTGCCTGTGATCTTCCTCCTCTTAGAAGTTCTTCTGAGTAACAAACAGCCTCAGACGGTTTTCACTCTATTAAATGTCCATGAACCTCAGACGAGCCTCTACAGGATTTCTCACTCATATTAGCATTTTTATATCATAAATACAATATGCTGTATGATGAGACATGCATAAAAATAGCACTAATCAAACTAGCACTCTCACTCGCGGTGGGGAAGGTGAGAACGTTCACAGCCAGTTACTTCCTGTGTGTTCAGGGTTCCTGTGGGAGCTTTTAGAAGACTAGCTTCTAAAACAAGAAAAAAAAAAAAACAGTTGAAAGTCGGTCTGCAAATATTACCATGGTTTTATTGCTGTTAGTTACATTTTAAATGGCATTAGATAGAAAAAGGCTGAAATTATCTGCAAAACAAAGTTTGAACAGAGTTTGCATGTTAAAGATTTGGACGAAACTAACCGCTGAGGTTTATTATTTCACGCCAGACGTTTAGAACAAACCCAAAACAGAATATTGGAGAAATATCAATTCAGTGGAATTCATTCCTTGCACGCATCATAATTACCTACAGAGAAGTTTGCCAAGTTCTGTTGTCAAATGGGCAAAAAAATAAACTGATTATGATATTATGTATTACTCTTTTGCCATTCAATAAAAAAAAAAACTTGGTATAATAAGCAAATCCAGAAAGTAGAGATCTGTGGCTGGGCGAACACAGAGCAAGTACATGAATCACTTGTATTTAATTGACCAGATGCAGTGCAGCTTTGGCACAAGCTGCAGGGAGATAGTATTAAAACTCACACACATTAACACACAAGACTAGTCAGACAAGACTAATCAGCGAGAACGCCTTCAACTTTGTACCATTAAAGTCTTTGTAGATAGAATCCAGTAAGTATAATGGTAACACTTCATAACTTTTTAATTAAAGTACTGCGCCTGGTTGTACCTTAGATTATACAGTGTGTGTTACTTTGATATATGATACTCTATGATTATCATGTTCATATATCATGATTTATTTCATAAGGTGGAAAATAATAATGTGTGCTAAGGCAACTATTATGCAGTGAAACATTATTTATTTATTATAAAAAGTTTTGTTTCGCTTTTATTTTTAATGTTTATTAAGTTTGACACATTGAAGATGAAAATCACATTGCTTTTTATTTATCATCAATAGTGCTCATGAAAACTAAAAATATATGTTGGCAACAAGCACATTTATTATTACCCATGCATAAAATGACATGGTACATGCATAATACTGAGCTAACAACAACAGTCTGACATAAACAGTTAACAGAAACGAGTCTTCCAAAACATTAGAAGTGTGTCGGATGATTTATGTATTTTTTAACTAGTCCCACAATGTTCTGGAATGTTTCAGAAAGCACTAGGATATTCCAAAATGTTACAGAAACTTCTAAAATGTCCTCAGAATATCAACATGCAAAACATGCAAAATTAGTACAAAAATGTATCTGTACTAAATCAGTGTTTCATGATTTATGAGTTCGGCAATTTACCTAAATATTTACCAAAATATTGATAATGAATAAATAAAAAAGAGTAAAATAAAATTACAGAATAACTTGTAAAAAAAGTGTGTTAAAGGTTCTTTATTAACATTGATAGTTCCATTAAAATAAATAATAATAATAATAAAAATAATAATATGTAAAAAGTTAGTTATATAGTGCATTAAAGATCACAAGTTCATTTGCATTCAGATAGTTTCATAAAACTCCTCAATTTTTCATACCCATCCATACATGAATGTATAACTACTGATCTGGTATGCATTGTATATTATGTTCATTAATGACTCTGATATTCGGTATAAAATAACTGACCCTATTTCTAAGTTTTTATGCTATTTCAGTATTGAATCTTCTGCATCCAAAATCATTTAATCCTCTGAACCAAAATGCCAGTCTGTTATCACTTAACAGTATCACTGTCGATCCCAGCTCATCTTGTAACTTTACAGTGTGACAGTGTGTTCCTGCAGTGCATTGTGGGTAGTCTCCCCCACTGGCTGAACGGTGAGCAGACTGATAGGAGGGCTAGTAGTGACTTTGCTTTTCTGTGGAGCAGCTCATGTTTAATGCACAGCCCTGCTGAGCTCTGAGTATTGATTTGTAAATGCACGCCATGTGTGTTTATCCGCCTAAGATTCTCACCATTGTTTCAGGAGGCACATTTGCATAGAAGCAAGAGCCCAGAAGAGAGAGAGAGAGAGAGGAGAGGGGCATAATGTGCTGATAAGCTGTGGTTCAGATGTGCTTTAAAGAAAAAAAACAAAAACAAAAAAAAACAAAACAAAGAAAAAATAGAAGAGAGACAGATAAAGGAAGTGGGATATAAGTTTCAGCTGCTGATTTTTGTGATTGGTGGAAATAACTTTCATTTATTCATTCACTGTACATGGTTTATAATTAGATTTTTGGGTTGTTTATTATTTATGGTGTGGTTTTTCCATGTTTGGTTTGCCCTCTGTTCAGTGTGCATTTTGTTGTTGTTGTTGTGTTTGGTGGGTGTTAATTGTTGCGTTTCAAGTCCTTTGGTTGATTGTTTATGTTGAACGTGTGGCTTGTTGTTATGTTTGGTGTACTATATGGTTTTTGTTGTGTTTAGTGTGCACTGTTATATTTTAAATAGAGTGTGTTGTTTTTATGTTTGTTGATTGTTGCATTTTATGTATGTTGTTTATTACATCAAAGTTTTGTTGTTTTTATGCTGTTTATGTTTGCTGTGCATTGTTTGGTGTTCACTGTTTATGATAGTTTAATGTTCATTGTTGTATTATTTGTTAACAGTTATTTGTTCCATCTGAAATTCTATTTGATTTTTAATAGACATTTTTGATTTTTGTAGACAAACATTATTTAGTTATCAACATATAAAAGCTTTAAAACGATCAAAAAAAAAAAAATATATATATATATATATATATTTTTATCGTTTTTTTTATGCGTCAGTAAGTGCTTCAACTTAAGCAATGTTGTGCATTTTAAAAATGCAGTATCCACAAACCAAAATGTTTTCTGTAAGTGCTAAGAGGAAGATAATAAGGGTAATGATATTTTTAAAATAAGATAAAAAAAAAATAAAAAAAAAAGATTTTTAAGATTTTGAGGTCCCAAATTATGCTCAGTCTGAATTTTTATTTTTTTATTTTTATGAAATTGTTTCAAAGGTCTAATGTTTGCCTAACTTCAAGGTGAGCATCTGAGGAAAAAGCGTACACTTAAATAAGGCATGACTGCAAACCCCCGTTAAGTCTCCTGAGCTATGAAAGAGCAAACTCTGAGCAACATAAATTTCTCTTTGGGTGGTTGCATTTGTGTTTTTGTTAATCGTGCCCTGGGTATTGCAAGCATATGTCACTGTGCTCACGCACGCATGTGTGTGTGTGTGTCTCTCTGGCAGCGCACACTTCCTGCAACAGTGGCTAGGGGGTGCATGTGGACAGAGGAAGCCACACTAATATATTCCTCACTGGCTGCTGTGAGCTGGTCACATGGGGAGCCAGTGCGAGTTTAAAAGTGCTTTGGTTTCCCTTCAGCCAGTGCAGTGTGAGCCTTTGCTTGAGACGCACACACATACACACACTACACGCCTTTGCCTACAGAACAGCAACTTTCTGTACTGGAGCTTCTCTGATCTACCCAAACACACGCACACACACTTTCACATCTGTGTGCAGCTACAGAGGACAAGACACAGGCATTAAGGAGCGGAGGAAGATAAGGCAAGAGACGGAAGCAAACGCTTTTAAGTAAGTACCTTGATTCTATCTCTTCTTTATAAACTGTCAGTCATTTTTAACGGGAATGTTTTGTTGCATGCGATGCCATTTGGTTTTGAGCTTTGAGGGACATGCAAAGATGGATTTTTTTTTTTTTGGAGCTCCTATTTTAGAAGCTGTTGGGATCAACAGATGATTGGCAAATGTCACCTAATGGATTATTTCCTGTTTGCTTGAGGTTGAACCCGATGTGAGAGTGTGCACTAGCCGCAGCGTCTCCCGGCTCTCCGCTGCCTGTTATGCACGTGTTAGAAGGATGCGAGCGAGTGTGTTAGACAGCCGCGCACCATGCAAGAAATGTGATTCATGCAGCCTCACTCCGGGGAGACGAGCCAAACAAAGTGGCTGGTTCGCCGGAGAGAGGAGAGACGGGGGTGAGGATCAGGATGCGGAGAGGAATGGGAGAGAAAGACGGGCGACCGAGTGAAAGTGGAGAGGCTTTGAAAAGCCCTGACACTAGGCAGACAATTAGCCCCGGCTTCTGTTATCTGTGCCTTTTCTGTAGCCGCTGCCCTGAAGGCGCAGGTCAAGGGAAGAGCTGACCCAGTGTCAACACTGCTGCATGGAAGCCATTATCAGGACCTGATTGATTAGTTTTAGCGGAAATCTCCTCATCTCCTCCTCCTTCTTCAGCTCGGGCTGCTGCTTTTTGTTCTTTGGCTGGGCTTGTATCTTGCCGGCTTCCCTGCCTTTACTTTCTTCTGGACTTTCGTTGTGGGTGTAAATCTCATGGAAACGTGTCCGAGTCACATAAAAAATAAATAAATAAAATAATAATAATTTGCATAAAGCAAGCATTATTATTTTTGTTATTATTTATTTTTGTGTTTATTTATTTATTTATTTATTTATTTATTCAAATTAAACCATAATGCGTGCTGATTGAATTATAGAATGTTTATTTATTTTTTTATAAGTATTGTTTCATTTTATTTATATTTTAAAGATAAGAAATATCAACACATTTATTAACAAATATTAACTAATGAATTTTAAAATAAACAATCTATCTGTCAGCTAAAAAGATTTATTTTCATTAAGCAAAGTGTAATTTTTTTATTAGTTCCTTTTGATTAAAATATCACCTGGACATGTTCTTGTCGGACTGCATGAGATTCATCCTTATCCATATCTACTGGTCTTTTTGACTTATTGGGATGCAACATCCATTTATTGGTGGGCTAAAACTCTTTAACACAGGGACATGCTGCGGGGGTAAAGCTCTTTCTCCTGGTTTTAAAGACTCTGCCCTCCTCACATTAGCCCAAAGGGGGGTCAGCTTAACTCTGGCAGGGTTGACACTGCCTTAATGACGCCCTGTTTCATGCCTTATTGAGAGCGGTGACTGAATGGCTGCCGGACACCTACTTTTCTTTTTAAATGAGGGTCTCTGTTTTCTCTGTGCAGCGTTTCAGTTCGTAAAGCCTTCACCGAAGGGGCTCTCGCTGTCATCCGAGCAGCCTGTAGCTTGGCACCTGGTTTTAGTTTGACTCCGTCCACACAAACGCAGTAAAAGAGCAACACGCGCCTGCCCGGGAGCTCGTGTGGATGTAAATAAAACATTGCAGGCTCAATAAAAGAGCTAAAGTGCTCTGCACGTGCTACGTTAGGCTTAATTAAATTAATACAGTCCTGTCGGCAGATTAAGCAGGACGTCCTTAGGTCTGGAATGACAGTAGGGATTCATCTCGCGGGGTGTGATTCGAGACCCCATGCTCGCGTTTTTCGCTCTAATCTCTCTGTCCTGCCCCGGAGCCGTGTTTATGATTCAAACAGAAGAAAAGTAAAATAACACCAGCATAATATTTCCCTTAACATACTTACCCCTTGGATAAACATCCTTAAACAGATGTCAGAACGCAGGCTGATCACAGACAACGGGGGCTGCCGATGCTTTCTTCCCCAACATACACAAATTCTACAAATTAGAAGCTGGTGCTTGAGGAATCCGCCAGGAAAACCAGCCAGGGCCACACTGAGATGAAATAGTCTGTGATCTTTATGAACTGAGTTGTTAAAGCTGTTGTGATGTGTTGATAATCTGCTGCTTATTCAATTGCATTTGATTGATTTATTTATCATTTCATTTGCGTGCGAATCTGAAGCCTGTGTCTTTTATGCAGTAAATAAGAATTTTCGAGATGAGCAGTTAAGCTATTTTCTTGACTCTTCCAATTTAGCCCTTCACTGAGCTAACTAATGTGATGTTACCACCGTTTGATATTGAGAATGTGAGTGCCGCCAACCCCATGAGCTGTTTTATTAATTTAAATTATTCATTAAAATGCATTTAAATGCTAGACGTCTTGTTTTGACTTTCACATGGGTCTTTATGTGCAAATTAATATTTATGTCACTTTTACACAAAGACAGTATGGAGTAGATTTCCATTTCCTGATGGAAATACTAGTGCTTTTGCAAGAACCTAGAGCATATTTGGTTTTTACCAGTGTGTGTGTACGGTGAAATTATTGTCGTTTTTGTACGCAAGCTATTTTAAACTTTTACTGCTTATTAATAGTTAATATGGCTGTTTAGGTATGTGTTAGAAACATATGATCATGAAAAATAAGGCATATGCTTTAAAAGTTAAAAAAAAATTGCACAGACATTAGACAAAGATGAACAGTTTTTTTTAACAAGAAAGTTACAAAAGTCTAGTGATCGGCTATGCTAAGCATTCGCACCAAAAGTGAAATTGGATATTGCCTTAAAATGTAGTGTTTATAAATTAAATGGAATTGCTTTATTTCCTGTTGGCTGTATAGAAAAACAGATTCACAACATGACACCGTCTTCGCGATGTGAGGACCAGTGGGAACACAGGATGCAAATGTTTTCATCACAGCCACAGTTACATTTTGAATGTTGTACATTAATAAATAATCTGCACATCTAAGCCTGAAAAGATCTACAGCACGAATTTTGAATTGAGTGATTAAATGGTTAGTTCACCCAAAAATTTAAATTTGATGTTTATCTGCTTACCTCCGGGACATCCAAGATGTAGGTGACTTTGTTTCTTCAGTAGAACAAAAACAAAGATTTTTAACTCAAGCCGTTGCAGTCTGTCAGTCATATAATAGCAGTCAATGGGACTCATGGCTTTGAGAATCAAAAAAAACATACACAGACAAAAACAAACTAAACCCTCTGGCTCATGATGATACATTGATTTGTAAAGAAACAATTGGTTTTGATTTATCTTTTTCTTTTACCGCTAATTCACTGCAATGTCCAACTGTCCTGATAGTAGACTTATAAGTGCATTACCGAAACCTATCTCTCAAATGGACCATTGAAACTCTATCTACAATTTCAAGTACAGTAGGAGTGTCAATGGTCTATTTGAGAGATAGGTGGCGGTAATGCACTTACTGTATAAGTCTTACTGCGATCCGCCATCAATCAAGAAGAAGAAAAAGATGCGTCATGAGCCGGTTGTTTTGAATGAGCTCAGGACAGTTGGACATTACAATTTATCAGAGGTAAAAACTACATAAATACTATTATTTTTTTGCACAGACTGATTGTTTTGTGTCACATTACATTTGTTTACACATTAATTTGGTTTTGTCTGTGCATGTTTTTTTGCTTCTCAAAGCCGTGAGTCCCATTAACTGTCATTATATGACTGCAACGGCTTGAGCTAAAAATCTTTATTTGTGTTCTAATGAAGAAACAAAGTCACCTACATCTTGGATGCCCTGGGGGTAAGCAAATTACAGGAACATAACAATTGTGACCATGTGAGTTTAGAACATAGTGCATACAAATTTATCTACATTTTAAACGTGTTATGGAAATTATATGTTATATGCTGTGTAGTAGATTAATCTATTTTCATGTTGCATTGATACCCAATGTCTCAACTCATGTTCATATCTGTAGGTGGGCTGAACATGTATAGGGGTTGTAAATCTATCTACATATTTCTTCATTGACACCTTTGGGTCAACCTCGGATCAGAGTATCCCTCCAGTTATGAACATTCAAATGCATAGACTCCACCAAACCCCGTTGCTCCTCCCTCAAGGGAGTCTTCAAGATTTGGCTCTGCATGAAATCTATCATTCTTCCATTTAACCCTGTCCACAAACCATCCTCTATTACTAAACTGGGCTACCTGGATCATAATTAACCTGTTTAAGGTTGACTTAACCTTGGTTCTCTTCTCAATGGCTTCGTTCCTGTTCATGAAGCGTGATAACACCAGATCCAGGTCCTCTATCCCAGACTCTATTTAAAGACACATCTTGACCCTTGCCAAAGTAAACACAGAGTATACATGCTTATTTATAAGCTGAAGGCCATAAGATCACCAGCATGTCTTCGAAAGGTCAATGAGTTGAAGCTTTTGCCATCGCCTTGGGGGTAAATTTGGTAAATCACCACCTGTAGATGATGATTTACTGTAAACCAGGAAAGGCTTTCCAAGGTCAGGGCACAAGGGTGACCCTAATCTCTTCGCAAAGTACAAAATACAGGATGACCAAAAAATAGTAACCCAAACAACGACCCTCGAGCAAAATGCTGGAGCTGTTCTCTGGCCACGTCGCAAGCTTTTAATCTATTAACTGCTGATCCTTAAACTTTAATCAATGCAGGCTTTTATATTTCCATTAAACGAGAAAGGGAAATGAATAAATAAATCATGCCGTCAGAGTGGCCAGCCTCCTTTGCTTGGAAAACCATCACAGACGGACCTCTTCTTAGCGTGTGCATTGCAAATCGCGTTAACGCTCTGGGGCACAGTTATTTGCCCAATTTTTATGGCATGTCTGCTTTATTAGGGCCACTGCTTTTGATAGCAAGCACGCTCGGTTATTAAGGGAAGGGGGTTTGCAGAATTCGGACAAGGGGGGAGGCGTTGTGTTGACTGGGAAACGTTAATTGCATTAGCATTCCCCATTTGGCCTCTGATTGGAGTGGACTGGGGAAAATGCCAGGGTACATTTCTCTGTTTACGCCCCGGCATGGGCTACTATGAACCCTGGCAGATATTCAAGGTTGAGGGCCCCTGGACACGCTGCATTTGTGCCGCCTTGGTCCTGCACAAGCTGACTGGATCCTTTTGCGATTTCAACCTCTTTCATAACCTGTTGATGGCACAGTGAACTTGTGAAAGCCAAACATGGAGAAATCCTCAAATAAAGAGGCAGACGTGTGTCAAACAAATCAAGATGAAGCTGAGATTGTTCTAAAGGAGGATCAACATGAAGAAGTGTTTACTTTGTTTGCGGCTGCAACCTGTTGCGTTAACATAGGGTTTAGTTGGATGGGTTTGCATGCAACTGAAAACTATATTTTTGCATATGTCTGCTATTTTAGAGCGTCTCCAAACTTTTTTGAACAAATTCAAACAAATTTACGAGTTGGTGCTATATGTTTTATGATACTAATTGTATCATTTTTAGTATTGTTTGCATCAGTCAAATGAAAAAAAAAAAAAAATCTTTTAAATAATGCTGTTGTAATAATAATAATAATTACAGTTTCCATGAAAATATAAAGCAACACGGCTGCTCTCAAAATAATAATAAAAAATAAATAAATAAATAAATAACTTTGTTCAGCAACAAATCAGCACGTTAGAGTTATTCCTGAACGATCATGTGTCTGTAAAGACCAAAATAATGATGCTGAAATTCAGGTTTGCATCTCAGAAATGGATTGCATTTTAACACGTATTCATATAAAAAACAGTTCATTTAAGTTGTAATAATATTTCACAATATTACTGTTATTACTGTATGTTTTATTAAATTAATACAGCCTTGGTGAGCAAAAGAAAATCAGAGAAAGCTCGTTAAAATAATCTTACCAACCCTGTTATGCCGTATGAACAATAAATGTTTCCATGTATCATGATATTGCTTTTACTGCCCAGCATTACATACAGAATACCGTGCATTACATTTAGTTTCCTCCACAACAAGGTTGCAAATTGTGTTTTTAAAATGCAGCTCAAGTACGGCAATGCATCTTCACAATGAACAACACTATTAAACCATCTTAATGGCGAGAAAAGACTGTTTAATATTGCATAAGTCTACCCTTTCGCTCAGCAGCTATTCAATCGGCAAACCCGGGTGATTAGATATTGTGAAATCCGTTTAAAATAATCTTCTCTTCTTAAGTTAACGTGCCAAGTTAACTTGTATTGTCACCTGCAAGCATGATTAGATTTAGAGTGTTTAAAAGACTTTTAATTGAAAACGTTGGCTTTATTAACAGTGCTGGGAAGCCCTGCAGGTGGACTCGATCTGCCCTGTAATCCTAGCAGTCTGGGTGTGATACGATTGTTTTCACTAAGCATACTGAATTAGCTGTGCTCCCTGCTGCCCA
Source organism: Enteromius argenteus (assembly GCA_032357425.1). Classification (NCBI taxonomy): domain Eukaryota; kingdom Metazoa; phylum Chordata; class Actinopteri; order Cypriniformes; family Cyprinidae; genus Enteromius; species Enteromius argenteus. The sequence continues at coordinate 2,603,003 of JAUCMR010000002.1, forward strand.
CAGCTGCTAGTGCCTCCATCGAGGAGCTGTTTCCTTCAAGAGAAACACTTTCATCTCATTAATGGGGCTTAATAGTTACGGCTGCTTTGGAAAATTGTGTGAATTCCTGGAATGACCTTTTGAAGGGGTCATATCATAAGGAGTCAAATTTTCCTTCATCTTTTAAGGTGAACAAGTTCATTGTACTGTGAAAGCATACGCTAACTTTAATTAATAATAATAATAGTACAAATAAAATCAAATAAACCCTATCCATTCCAAAGGTATGCTTATGTGCAAGTACTATTTATTTATTTATTCACAATCATGCTCTTTATTATTGAAAAATAAAGATTCACAAATATTGACATTCTAATTGCTCTGAGAGAAATGGATTTCGATTTGTCGGGCACAAGTAAAATCTATGGAAGCCCGTTTCCAGCACTGAGAAAAGAAATATTCAGACTTTTTTTTCTCAGAATTGCGTGATACAAAATCGCAATTCTGACTTATTTTCTCGCAATTGTGAGATATAAAGTCAGAATTGTGAGATGTAATCTCGCAATTCTGACTTTATATCTCTCAATTCCGACTTTATATCTCGCAATTCTGGCTTTATATCTCGCGATTCTGACTTTCTATCTCGTAATTCTGACTTTATAACTCACTGTTCTGGCTTTATAACTCCCGATTGCGAGAAAATAAGTCAGAATTACAAGTTTAAAATTTTTTATTCAGTGCTGGAAACGGGCTTCCATAAACATCAGTGCTATCAAAATGCAACATAACATAAAATAAACAAAAAAAGAAATAAAAATAAAATGTTTCATTTAATCAAAAGTAATCATATTGCAACTCTTGCAACTGCAGTTACAACTTTAGCAATAAAAAGAAAAGAAAAGAAAAGAGAATACCATTGTATGACTTCTTTACGTTGCAAGGGAAAAACATGCAAAGTAATGTTTTGTTCATTTGGTAATTACAGTTTAAGCTGTGTTTTGCTGTTTGCTTAATAGTTCTATCATAATTACTTGCAATATAAAGCTTCACAGATACATAATAAAATTCTAATTGCTCTGAAAGCAATGGATTTTGACTTGTCAGGCCTGAGACGAATCAATGCCATCAAAGCACAACATATGGGTGATATGGAGTGCTGCTGATATATTGGTCATGTAAAGGATGTCTCTGAGCGAGCCGGTGTCCAGGTGGCTTAACTGCCTACTTAATGAGCAGCAAATGATTGTATCTCATCACCAGATGGAAAATGTTAAAAGAAAGTCATTTACTTTGAGTCAGTCTTTGCTGCGTTTTTAGAAATAATTGGACTGTGATTACAGTGAAATGTCATGCTGAGCTCCCTGACATCATCAGTTGACGATATTTTCAAAATGAGGACCCCCTGCCGTTTGCTCATTAGGGGTTTATCTGAATAACATGGCTTCACTTGGTAAGTGTCATTTTCTTAAAAGAAAAATGTGCACATAAATTAATTTTAATATTGCATACATTTTATGTATAACATAATATGTATTATTGAGAGAACAGCTATTCACACTCCACAAGGTGTGATTTATTTATTTATGTATTGTTTTAACACTTTTAGTTGAGTAAATGTTTTGGTCAGACTCATTTTTTTTCTTTTTTACAAATTTTAGAATAGTTGTAGAATAGTAGATTTAACTTTTTGCTTTCTTTAAAGTAGTATTCCTAAATTCATTTCTATGTTAATTTTGTTACATGTAGACATGTTTGCCTACAAATGTAATTTTTCTTTTTTGGGGGGGGGGTTATTGAACATCTTAAGTTTTTTATAAAAATAAAATATACTGGTCTGTGTTAAGTAGTTACAAATATAATAGAATAGAATAGAGAGTCTGAACACATTTTGGACTCATTATTGTAGATTTTGTAAAGATCATCTTGAGTGCTTTCGATGAAATCTTTTTTTCATGCTCAATTTTAATGCTAGACGAAAACATCAAATTATGTAATTATCAAAAAGTGCTGACCTTTTTATTTATTTATTTTTTTTATTTCCTCCTTTGACTCATCACAAAACAGGTGCAAACAGATATTAATTTTCTCCGTAGGGACAATGGTATTTATAATGTTTACAGTATATGCACTTCCATACAGAAGATGCCGTTACCATGCAGAATAATACATACATAAAAGTGACTACAAACTGCCATGAAGCTTTGCAAATTTCATGATCAAGTTGGTCTGTTTACTCTATCTTTCTCTAATAAATAAACACACACAAACTGTACATATATAGATACATTCAAGCAAAAGTAGCCGGTCAGTACTAAGATCAGTTTATATTATCTTTTGAAATTGTCATCATCATTGTCTGTTTTCTATTGATTCTTAGCCTCTGTGAACTTTGCAGTGAGCAAAATAAATGATTATTTACTGT
>JAUCMR010000002.1:2618480-2656675 GCA_032357425.1 Enteromius argenteus
TATCTATATATATATATATATATATATATATATATATATATATATACTACATAATAGCATTTAAACAAGCCCCTAGATAAGGATATATATATATATATATATATATATGTAAATCATATCCTGTTTTTGGTTAAAGAAATCTTATTTACAATATTACAGCTATGCTGCCTATTTGGCATCATGTTTGAATATTTTGAGACCTGTGCTGTTAACAATAAGAGATGTTTCTGCAGCCAGGTGGACGCTGTGATTTTGTCGCAGGCACAGCCGAGGTCATTTAAATAACAGGTAACACATAACCTCTATCCTTCAGGCAAAGCTGGTTCACGGCAGATAGACTGAATAACCAAACACTAGTCAGACACGCCGGGCTATTTGTGCTGACAGGCTGTTTATTATTCCGCGACCTGTATTAATACTAACCGCGGTCACATTGAGAATCATCAAGCAAAATGGTAACAATTTTAAAACTGTGATTACTGAGCTGTCAGGGCCGGACCACGACGGGACGGAGAACTGAAGACGAATATCAACGCGACGAGAATTTCAATAATAAAACGGCGTTCGGAGGCATTGGTTAGGCTGTCAAGGAGGTGCTTTGTCTTTCTTGTTTCCTTCCTCCATCTGCCCCCCTCTCTTTGTCCATCTATCCCGACGATCCTGTGCTTATTCTTTTGTCGGTTAATATTACAGGCGCAAGGTCAGGTCTGTTTGTAAGCACGCTCCTGCTGGAGTTTGATATTGATTTTAATCAAAGCTGCGTGGCTCGTCACCTCGGCCTGCTTCAGAACATCCTGTGTCAGGCTTCGTATTTCACGCTTGGAAAGTTCTTTTAATTGATTGCAATTAAAACCAGCGGGATGGTGTGCTGTTGTGTCCTGAGCCCTCTTGACTTGTCAAGGTGGAGGAGAGAGAAAAAGCACACCACTGTTTTTAAAAAGAACATCACTTCATTTTCATTGTGCTTTTGAAATTGTGTATTTGACACAATTGTAGTATTTCTGCAACTATATGGTATACTGTACAAATTGGTAAGCTTGGTGAGACTTTTTTCAAAAACAAAATCTTCATTATTCTAAACTTTTTACTGGTTGTATACAACAAATAAAATCAATAGCAATCAGTTCACACACATAAAATGTTTTTATTACAGACAGTTGGTGAAAATAATGTGGCAGGTATAGCCGGGCTGTGTGTCAGAGAACTTCCACAATGGGTACTTTACATAGACGTATAGTGACTAAAAGAGATTGGATTGGATTTTTTTTTTTTTAACCCCCACCCTAAGGGTTCTTTTATTTTGTCACCAGCACTCTGCGATCAATGCGGCCGACGTCAGTAGGTCTGCTGCTCCGATGAGAAATAGAACCAGACACCAGATATGGAGCGAGTGCAAGCGAGAGAGAGAGAAAGGGAGAACGAGGAAAAGCACTCACTACCATTTCCATTATCTCAGTCTACTCAATGATTCCATTCCCTTGATAACGGATGCTGCCAATTCCCAAGGGACATCCTGGCAAATGAAGGATCCCCAGTGCTTCACCAGATCTTCCATAATGTTAATAATTACATGACTAGTGCGCCTGGCTGGAACCATCCTCTCTGCATGCAATCCAGCTGCCTGTACCATTTATATGACAGTCATATAGTATTTCACGAGTTCAAACTTACTGGTAATTAATCGGAGGCAAAGCAAGTTTGGTGTGCTGTCTGTGGAGAGGACTCAGGGTTCGACGGGCTCCGGGAGCGCGTGATTCACTGCCCAGTCCGAACCCTGCGCACGGAGTAGGGGAGGAGGAGGGATGCTAAGATCGAGATACTGAGAGAAAGGGGCTCGTCCTATTTATAGGAAGTATCTCTTGCTCTGATAGGATGATGAGATAATAAGATGATTAGCGGGATGAGGAGCCGGCTGATTAATTACCTGCGCGTGCTCCTCCCAAACTTTGTTTGCAAACATCATTTAACAGTTAACTTTTTTTGCAATGTAAATAAATGCTAAGTACCCATTAAACTCGAAAAACATGACATTTAAAGGGTAAGGGGGGAAAACTGTGCTTTGTTTTTTTTGTTTTTTTTTTTTAAACGAGGTACTTTTATTGTGTTAAAGGGTTAGTTCATCCAAAAATGAAAATTCTGTCATTGATTACTCTCAGTTAATTCCAACCCCATAAGACCTTTGTTCATCTTCGGAACTCAAATTTAGATATTTTTGAGAGATCAGAGATCAGACCCTCCATAGACAGCAATACAACTGAAATGAAGATAGGAGAATACTTTTTTTGCGCAAAGAAAACAAAAATAACATCATTTAGCTCTACCATTCTTCTCCCGTGACTTACATCTTCCGCCATTTTAGAGAGTATGACAATGCACCGCATATGCAAGCTTAACGCATTTGCCGTAATCAGCCTTGTTTACATCCGGGGCAGCTGATTTGTGCTAAAAACAGCATTGATGACAGTTGTAATTCTAAGTATATTTTTAAAAGCTAATAATAATAATAATAAAACCAACAGTATACTAAATTATTTTTGTTGTTATAATATTTTTCGTATTTTTACAAATTTAATTGTAATGTTAGTTGTTATTCTAATTTATCATATACATATTTATTTACTTTAAAATACAGTATATTTTGATAAATGTACTACTACTATTACTACTACTACTAATATCAATACAAAATGACTGTGCACTGCTTCCAATAACAATACCAAAATGAAACACCTTAGAACTATAATATGGCAATAAAAATCCATCTCTTGCTGATGTCACTGGTCTTGCTCTGTCTCAGCCTCTGTCTTGCTATAATGATATCCAGTGGAGTCTCAGCAGTCGTGTGTCCTCTGGCTGTGGGGGATTTGAAACCCTTCAGATTTATTGATCAGAAACGTCCCCTCTGTCCAAAGGTCTAGACTACAGTCATTTTATTTCCCCTTGGGGGTGAAAAGGAAATATCAATTCAAGGACTGAAAAGGGTTTAAAGCTACCTTTGCACATAGTATGTAGGTTCCACATGGTTTTGTTGGTCCTGTATTGATCCGGTGACCCTGAAAAAGTATTGGGAAACATAGAGTATGCTTTATGAATTTGATTGCGTTCTATAAAATAATATTGATATTTTGTTATTTAATGTACTGGAAATGCAGTGAGTTATTTAAATATGGAAACATGCAGGAGAACCAGCTTCTTGACCGCTCACTTTCTGAACTTTCTTTGCACATACTTTTTCTCTCTATGAAATTAAAGCTGATTGTAAAGGAAATGCCAAGCGATCACCTCCTCTCCATATTCTCCTCAGAGGATGGCTAGCCTCTGCTAGCCTTTCGCCCAGCTCGGGACATCACAAACACCATGAGCAGCGGCAACATGATCCTACGCATTATTTTTTAAAAATACATACCAGAGAGGAGAGCGCACAAGGAAGTCATTTACTCTGAACGTCTGAGTTGGGACTCACTGATGTCTGCTGGACCCCTCGAGTGATTTGCTTTCTCCAATTTCTCATTCTCTCTCTGTTTCACTCTCATTCTTTCTCTCGCTCTGTCTCCATTTCGTTTGATTTTTGCCATGTGTGAGCTCTGACACCTTCCTACATGAGAACAGCTGGAGAAAAACTGAAGCCTCCCTTTTCAGATGCTGTGATTTACAGCCACAAGCGCTGTAAAAATTGCAAAACGGCGTCCGCTCAACATGTCATGTAGTTTACAGAAGATTTGACGAAATTCGAATAGAGGTGGCGATGATTGTCTAGCAGATTTAATCTTGTCATCTTTTCGTGGATATGTAGTTGAGATTATATAGTCTAGCAGTTTTAGCGGTGCTCTCTGTGGCAAACATTACTTTCTTTCACTCGCACTTAGAGTAGGTATTTGAGCAAAACTCCAGTCATAAGAAATTAAACTTCAATCCTGCAATGTTTGTGCTATGGATATGAGACTATACCTCAAAGCACACCACTTGTCAAACAGAAATGTATGATTTTTTGCTTTGCGGATGATGAAACTCACAAAAGAAAGTATGATTTAGGTAGGGACAGGTGCTCAGAAATAAATCAAACATTTGTAGGTGGACTAAACTCTTTTGACTTTTACCAGTACACAACCACCAATGACAGCAAACACCCAAAACACCCAAACAACGGGATTGCATCATGCTGAAAAAACACCCATAGGATATTTGCAATATTCTGGAAACCTCCCACAACAATTGTGGCAGTGAGTTTTGAAAAGGCAAGGCTCCCAGTGGGATCCATGTCAACCAGCACTGGAGGCTAACAAGCACTCTAAAGCCCTCAGCCTTTAGCATTAGACACTAGTGTGCTCTGACGTCAGATAAGTGAGCTTCACTTAGTAGCTAGTCTGTTTAACTCACCTCCCTAAACCTAATCACAATTTATCTGATACAATACCATCCTGAATGGGATCAGAACCAATGTCAACCAGCATAGGAGGCAGATACATAAACAAGGTACATAAACAAGGTGAAGTGAGTTTACCTGTACAGCTCTAACTTACTGGCCCTCTGTTATATTCACCTCCATAAACTTTACTTAAACCGGGATCACGGCACCAATTATATAGTTTTTATTGCACTGTTCCAAGTGGGATTTAACTGAGAATTCAATGTTCATAGCAACAACCAGAATAGGAGACGCATGGCTAAAAAGAAGTCAAATGAATGAATTTTCTGGTGTAGCACTTGAAACCAGGGAAGTCTTACTAGGTCTTTTACACTCAATCCTCAAAGCCTTACTACTGTCCGGGTCACGGCACCAATGTGACTAGTCTTTTTTGCATGGTTCTGTGTGGCATTCAAATCAGCGTGATCTGGCATAGGAGGTAGGTATACTAAGTACTTCAAAGACTGCAGCTTCTAGTGTGTCTCTAGAGGTCAGGTTAATGAGGTTTACCCGCACAGCCCTTAGGAGCTGGCCTCTGTTATATTCACTTCCCTAACCCTTACTCTTAACTAGATCTTCTCACCCATTTAACTGGTCCTACTCCACTTCAAGAGGGAATTGAACTTGCGTCAACAATCATGAAAGGCGAGTGCGCTAACAAGCACTCTACAAGGACTAGCCACTACCATGGGGGTCTCCAACCCTGATTCCGGAGAGCTACTGTTCTGCAGATTTCAGCTCCAACCTCAATCAAATACACCTGAACCAGCCTCTCAAGGTCTGCAGTTCGGTTGCCCTCCAGGAGAAAGGTTAAAAACCCCTGCACTAGCTTCATTTGCTAAATCTAGTTATTTAATATTGCATGGCACTTTTTAAAGCAGATAGTAGCAAGAGGGCAGAAAACATGTTTCGGAAATGTCACTGGATTTGACTCTGTGACATCCACAAGAAGACCACAGCTCATGTATTATAGCTGCTTGGCCACAACATAATCAAGCTGTTGTGTAAGGGGATTCAAATTTGGAATGAAAGTCCTTCTGCTCATTTGCATTTTTAATTAGCATTAGATAAAACAAATAGATAAAGTCTTATTCAATAATAACCCTCATCCTTTTGGGACTGATGAGAGCAGATCTGCTTAAAACTGCTTCACTGCCGTCCTTTGTTCCCTCAGGACAGTAATTGTCTGTGTTGTCCTTAGGGACTGCGTTTATCTGAGCTCTTAAAATTCAGTCATTGTCTGATTTTCAGTTCCACTGAAAAATGAGCTGGCATCCTAAACTGACGTTGTGCCAATGGACGTTCCACCTCAATTTATCTTTAAGAGAAGGGACAGTGAGAGAAGAGTCAGGTTTCAGGCGCGTCTGGCTGGAGGGCTGCATCTAGCTTAGTGGCCATGCTTAAGCTGAAAATGTGAAAGAAATCCATTACAGCAAGGTTTAGGAACAGTAAGACGTGTGGCATTACTGCTGACAGTTTGAAGAGTCCCTTCAGTCTCATTTGAGAGGGTTCAAAGAATACAGCCAGGCGTCTTGGTGATAAAGACAAGAGTGCTCATTAAACCTGTAACAAGAACCAATTAAATGACAGAATTAAATAGATGATCCCATTTTTCTTGCTGAATGTTATTTTGACAGTGTTCAAGCCTGACCAAGTTTAGACAAGGATATTTATTTATCTGACCAGATTAAGGCAATGTTCATAAAACTTGCTAGAGAAAACATATCTTATCAGCTATACTAGATAGAGTAGTAACTAGTAAAATGTTGTGGTAACACTTTCAAATAGGGATCACTTATGGACTATTAACTATGACTTTTAACTATGACCCACGAAAAAATTCCTAATTTACTGTTTATTAATAGATAGTTGTTAAGTTTAGGAATTGGGCAGTATTAGGGATGTAGAATAAGGTCATGTAGAGTAAGGCATTAATATATGCTTAATTGCTTCTAATAAATGGCTAATATACTTGTTATATGCATGCTAATAAGCAACTAGTTGAGAAACCCCCAAAAAAAGTGTTACCAATTTTGTCATTTCCAAATTTGGAGTTGAATTCCTATAAAATACATTTAGTTTAGCTGTTTAACATTTTCAATAATAGTAAAACATTATTGTTGTACATGTAATAACTGTAATTACTAATTAATGAAGCATTAATAAACATTGTAGGGTCCTGAAAAAGGTGCTAACTCAAATATGAATATACAGGAAAAATATCAATCAATAGAGATGTGAATATAACTTTTTTCTCCCATTTCTATTTGTATACACATTAACAAACACATTATTGTATAATATTGTCTGCTAATATTAACTCTTTCCCCGCCATTGACAAGATATCTTGTCAATTAGGTTACAATGCTTCCCTGCCAAAGATGAGTTTTTACAGCAATCCCTGTTCTAGGTGTAAGCCCTAGAATGAATGAGTTACAGGACTTCTCGGGTCTACACAGCTTGACACCATACAATTGCCATATATATATATATGTAGATCATGCATGTAGATCATGTTTTGACCATTCTGATCGGGACAAAGTAAGTCAGTGACAGAGATGCCTTTACAGCCACAGAAACATCTAGTTATGTCGTGGATAGATTGATAACTCATCGAATATGAATATGTATGTACAGTATGTGTGTGCGTGATCTATATATAAATAGAGTATGTGTGTCTATATAGGTGTATATGTACTGTATTTATTTAGCCTAAATGTGTGTGTGTGCGTGTGACTGTTCTGTTTACTGAATGCAATTTCAATTATTCATATAAATATTTACAGGTGAAATAGTTTGATATCTGAATGTATTTTGCTTGAAAATGCAGTACTTTGATAAAAATGCATTTTTCTTTGTTTTTGTCCAAAATGTTGTATTTCTGATGAAACCTGTCTGCATTCAAGTGATGATAAAACATGAACACGTTGATTGTCTTAAAGTGTACCTCAAGAAAACAAGAGGATAATGCAAATCTAGTAGATAGAACTTGTCTCCTCACCTCCTTTCTGTGTGGTTTGCATGTGTGTGTGTGTGTGTATATGTGTGTGTGACTGACTGATACTGGCTCTCTTGGGAATCTCTGTGCTGAACTTGAGCAATTTCAAACATTAATTACTTAAGTGCTTCTCCCTAAGGGCCGGAGTCTCACTCCACTATTTGTTTTCCTTTCCAATGCTCTCTCTCTCTCTCTCTCTGTGTGTGTGTTTGTGTCACTCTCCTTCACTATTTCTGAAGTTTGGTGCCACCATGACCTGTGGTACACCCACAAACCCTTGCTTTCATATAAATAAGCACTGTTATTAGTGATTAAACGTATTTACTATAATTTTCTAGTCAGTGTTGATGTGAGGAAAACATGTTTACGTTTTACCAAAAAAAGGGTTAGACATTATTGGAATCCAATTACTAATAGTAGTCAAGTTGGTAAAGCCCTTTCCACCCCACCCCACCCCATAAAAAAAGAGTCAGTTAAAAGGGGTAGTACACCTGAAAAATTACCATACTGGCATCCTTTACTGACCCCCATTCTGAATCTGTATAGTATGACATACTTCCTCTTTATTACACAAAATCAGATGTATACGCTGTTCAGACTACATTCTATTCTTCTTTACAGCTTGACAGCACTCATATACATGCACTTTCATTATGCATATAAGCACTCAGGGAAATCTGAAAATGTACTGATGTGTTCTAGGCAATAAGTAGTCATAGGAGTGTGGAACACTATGAGATGTAACAACAGAGTGAAATTAAGCACTGTTATACCGTCAAGTATAACGTGACATTCTCCCCACCGAAAGAACTTTCTCTTTGTGAAACACAAAGCAGTAAGATGCCTTGTGAATGTGTAATAGCTTTGGTCATTTTTTACATGTTCTAATTGTATTTAGGTAATCATGCTGAACATTACGAAATTAGACAAATTCTAACAAGGGCTTCAATAATATTGGGAGCCATAAAAGCCGCATATTAAAGATAATACAAAAATATGCCATTTCCCATGACTGAACATGAAGAGTTACAGGAAATAATCTTGCGTTTGTTACATTAATAACCAAAAATCAGGTTATGCTGACAAGCCAGTGGGCAGGGATAGTTGAATACTGATGGATTTGACCATTTCAGTCATGTTTTTAGGGGGGATTTGCAATCATTCAATTATTTCAATGCATTCAATTAATCTTTGCCTTATGAAAATATATGTTCCGTACTGCAGGAAACCACTTCATGTGATATCTGAGACTTCTCTGACAGCAAAGGACAAACCTCTAAAGGATTTGGAAGACAATGCATTTGAGGAGACAATTTATAGGTTGCCATCAGCATTTTGGTTGTATCCATCATATCTTTCCAAAATGTCTTCTATTTAGAGATCTGAAATCACAGCAGAAATAGCTGTGAATGGGTTTCTTTGAGGATATAAGAGGTCAGAAATGTGCTTGTGGAGAAAGAGGCTTTCTCTGATGTCCTTTGTCTGGAAGTCTCTGATCCTCTGGCGATGTGTCCGGACATTAGTGCCGTGACCCCCCTCATCCTCTCTCGATCCTGTTGCTACGCGTCATTAAACTTGAGAGGCTGCCTGCGAACTCTGCAGCAAATCTGAACGCGCATGGAGGATGTGATGTAGATGGTCGTTAGGACAGCTGTTTGTGTGTGTGCTAGGAATCTGACTGTGTGTGTGTTTGTACATGGCTGTGTGTGTTTGCCTGTGAAGCAGAGAGTAACATTAGCATGATAACTAGACATGAGCTGGAGACTTGTTGAAGTATGAAAAGGGGAAATTGCAACACTCAACATAGCGACTGTAGGGAGAACGCTTTTCAATTAAAAAAGTCAATCATCTTTGCGATTAAGCTACATATTAGCATGGGTCAGTTAGCCGCTGCTGGCAGATGTTGGTACTATCCGACAGCAAAAATCTTCTTTTCTATGACAGCAATTTTAAAGAGGCTGTTTAATTTATTTTATTTTACTGTATTTATTTATTTATTTTATCGTAGTGTTTAATTCATTTGTATTCCTTGATAAATAGAACGATAAAAAGAATAGCAACTTTAATTTGAAATGTTTATTTGGTTATTTTTGTTTTGTTTATCATTTACAATATAATAGTTTATTACTGTCACCTGTCATCATTTTAATGCAACCTTGCTGAACTAAAGTAATAAATATTTTTTTAAAAATGCTTACAGACGCCAAACTTCAGTAGTGTTTATATAAAGTTTTTTTTTTTTGTTGTTTTGTTTTGCTTTTTTTCAGGTATATAGTTAGCCTTGAACAAATATAAAAATGCTTATTTTATGCATAGAATATACATTTAATGGGTCAGTTTTATGGAGCAGATGTTGGTAACAATAAGAAAGAAGGGTTCTGGAAGAAAAAAAAAATCTCTGTAAAAGGTATTAAACAAACATGAACTCTCAAGTAAGAAAGACACAACTTTCAAGACAGACATGCATTTCAGATAGATAATGAATTATTGTGGATGACATAAGATGACATATAAGATTTTTCATATTTTCATAGTCTCAAACTAATTTCAACTACTTCAACATTAGTTTTTGCTACACAGCAACAAAATGTAATTAATTTATTTTCAAATCCTTTCTTTTTTTAACCCAGTTCTGAGATGTTAGCACACTACCCTAAAGCCATTACCCATTTATCTCTCTATCCCAAGTGTCTATCCATCTCTTTCTGTGAACCTCAACATGACCACCGCCTCCCTTCACCGCTCTCATGTTTGTTCCAGTTATAACTGCGCCTCCACCTCCACCTCCAGAGCTTCCAAATCCAACAAACTTTGACCTGTTCAATGGATCTATTTCCTCTTCTGAGTGGCCGCCTCCCCTCCCAAACCCTCTTATCGCTTCCTCTCTCCCCCTCCTGAGAAGGAAAATCTATGCTGTCAAATAAGACACAACCAACACTATCAATAATCGATTCCAAAGCAGTGTAAAAAGCAGTTTCTCGCCCTGCAGACATGATAGGATCTGCCGTGTAGATGAGTCGATGTGGGAGAAGGTGTAAGAAAGAGTTGGTGTTGCATTGCAATCAGCTTTTCAGTCTGTGATACAAGGGTAACGTATCTCTGTTGTGCTGTTTACAAAGGAAAACAGAGCCATGGATTTTTTTTTACAATTTAAACAGGAAAACCATGAGATCTCTTTGGGGAAAATAACACATCAGTCATTCTGGCAGTTGTCATTTGATATGAAAAGGAAAGTATTATTTGCTTTATTTAGATTGTTAAGACATCCTACTACCCAAATAGAGCACAAACAACTACAGTATATCGCAACATAAAGTCATCCTAATGTAATGACCCCTTCAGTTTAAGCCTTGATTTCGATTTTGTGCTACATGATGAAGACATCCCTCCTACCGTGCGGTCCGCAGACGCTGGACGCCTGCCTCGGATCAACAGCATCAGCCGTTAGGACAGCTCCACGCGCCAACCAGTAAACAAGTCTGACACGCACGTCCGTCAACCAGATAGGGGACGACAGCTCCTTCAAATCGAGACCGAGCTGGCTTGTGAAAAATGCTGTGCAGTTTAGCAATCCACTTTGTACATCAGCAGTTCCTTTACATCGCATTTGCATTAGGGTTGGCATGAATTAAAAGTGGGGAGTTGATAATAGGTACAGGGTTAAACCAAAGAGGTTATTATACCTGGAGAATGCCATCCATTACCATTCCCATTCATCTCGATGACAGCTACTTTGGACCCACCGGAAGTGCGCAACCTGTTTGCTGCCATTTTTACTCACAAGCAAATCACTCACAGGTGAATTACGGCGTGAAAAGGCAGTCATCGAAGAAATACTGAAGCCCATTTCATGCTTTCAAGGGCTCTCCAAATAAAATCGATCGTTGGCAAAACATCTACTATAATGTGATTAAATATTTGCGATTTACACAGGTACTTAGAATGGCTATTAATGGACCCTTTTTAGAGAGTGTGATTATTTGTTTCAACAGTTATTAACATTGTAAATCCAGAGTTCCATGGATGTAAAAGGAATTATGCTTTTATCTTCAAATATTGTGTACTTGCGGCATTTATCGGCAAGGACTAGTTAGCTTATATGCTAACCCACCAAACCCTCACCCCTTGGGTTAAACTAGTTTCCAATGTTGTCAAAAGTGGTTAATTTGGTAAATATGCTTAGAAATATGTTGAAATATGCAGTAATGATAATGCTTTATCCAGCCACCCCCTTCAAATGATTAAATCCCTGCTGATAAAAAAGAAAATGCCAAAATGTGAAATCAATTAAACAACCTTTGGAACAATTCTAATTAACTGTGCCAGAGATTTTCCTTCATCCGTACAAGGTGGACGGTCCTTGAGAGTTTACGAAAGCTACTAAAGCTCTTCAAAGCTAAGAATAAACAAATGGAAATGTTCAGTTTCTTATAAAAATTGAAAAGTAACCATTGTGTCCATATTGTTCTGTTCAATTCACCACATTTTGTGACTTGGCATAACATCCAACCAGAAATGTCACTTCTTGGCGTTGTTGTAAAATGCAGTATTTCGGCGTAATCACAAGAACCCAGAATGCGCGAAAGCGGTACCCTTTCCACCAGATGCCTGGTTTTAATGTCTCATGGCTCACTCTATTGTAAAAGGTCATCAGGCCCTTCAGCTGAATTCATTTCTGGAAAAGGTCTCGGTTAGGGCCAAACACGGTGGAGGAAATCCAAGGGATAAGGTTAGCACAAAGGCAGCCAAAAGTGGAATGACATATCCACAGCGTTATTCCTCCAGAAGTAGAACCATATTTGGAATGGGAATATAATGGAGCTTTGCTTATGAGGACATGAACCCAACCTGTGCTAGAGATCAAGCTTAATGCAGCTTAGCAATATTTGTCCTGTAAATATGTGCTACTCTATTTTAAGCCGTTTACTTAAAGCAAGCATTATAAAGTTCTGGCTGTGGACACCTCGGATTACTGTGCATAGTTTGGTTAAAAGTCACAATATGTCAATTAAATAAGTGAAGGAATCTGAATAAAATTACAGTGTGCATGAAAAAATAACTTGTTAATCTCACTTGTTGAATAGGACTACATTATGGGCCAAGTTATTGCCCGGGGCCTCAAGCTACCAGGGACATCTAAATGGGGCACATACTTTGGGTCTTTTGCCATATAAAATATTTGATGACCCTTGGGCATATACAATAGTAGCTGTTCGCTAGGGCCATCAGGGGTGTCAAGAGATCTTGATCCAGCCCTGTGAAGCAAGTAGTTAGACCAGGGGCATCCAGTCTTGGTGGGTCACTTTCTTGCAGAATGTACAACCTGCTTCAACACACCTGCCTGGGCGTTTTAGAACTATGTCCAAAATAGTATACTGTCAGAATGTCTTTTAAAAAAGTATGATCTCGGTCAGCCAAAATGAGCAAAAATCGTACCCTGAGGTTTAAAACAGCTTTACACTGGGACAGTAACCTTATTTGCCCCATAAGTATAAGTATACATTTTGCCACTTTCAGGCACCGATGTGCGATTTTTAGCAGTTATCCATTTGAGGGTACTGCCAGGGTTTTCTGACAGTGTACTATTCACAAATGTTCTTACTTGGCCTGATAGGCAGGGCAGCAGAAAAGGTGGGAAAACTTGACCTTTTGTTGACTTTGGATGTCCTAGACAATTGCTTACTGTGGCCCTGCTCATGGGATAGAAAAGGCTCTATCAGATGCATACTTCAGTGGTTATTTAGCTGGTTCAGTGTGTTTAATTAAGGCTGGAAGTAAACTCTACAGGAAGATTGAAATCTTTTGGGCTAGATTAAAGACAGGTCATTGTTTCACAGCTTTCAGAGATAAAGGTTTTATTGTTTAAGGCGCTGGACATTCTTTTATCCCACTTCTGTCCACTGCTGCATCAAACTACATTGGGATCAAGGATCAGAGTTATCAGATCAAACCTCTGTGTAGAAGAAATGTTCAATATCAAACAGCAAGAAAAAGCCCAAAGATAAGGTGAGGTGCACTGAATCACGATCAGCTTCGACTGAGAGAGCTGATGTAATTGTTCCGACTTGCATTAAGACTGGCAACTGATTTTTGGAGGGAAAAGCAACATTTGGTTTTGGTGTCCTTGATCGGCTTACTACCTGACAGGCTACTTAGTCTGAGATGTACAACTCGCCCACTCAACTGTAAAATAGGGGGGGAAAGCAGAGTCGACTGACGCCCAGTTTAAACTATCACACTTCAGGGACGGTAATTAAAATCACATTATCACAAACAAAACATCTGGAATCCAACCGCCTATGAGCGCTAAGAGCCTGGATTCGGGATCGGAATTATTTCAAAGTCAAAGCTTACATTGTTGAAAGAAGCTGCCACTAATAACACACTACCCTTAATGTTGACAGTTGGAGTTTTTCATCCTTTGAAGACGGTGTTAAAGGTGTAGGTGAAAAGTTTCTTTTGCAATTGGAAACAGGGTATGCTTCACATATCCTGTCTGTTGTTTTGTGCATTGGTGTAAGTCTACCTTCAAAGCTACTGTAAAACAAGACAGCTGCATGAAAGGGGATTTTATTCTGTTTTGTACACAAATGGAGTAGTTTTATGCCATTAAGTTCAAAGGAAAGCAAGCCCAGAAAAGAGAGTGCCATCAATCAGTGTAATGCATCTGGGAGAAAATGTGTATCCAGACAATGTACAAGATGCTAAATTTGATCTGAAATGGTTGTCTTAGACATTCGCTTCTCGCAAGGTCTGGCGTGCGTTTCATCAGCCTCGCTTTCAATTTTGTCGTAAGGGCTGAGTGCTCTGTTCTATTCTGGAGTAATTCTTATTCTCAGAAACCTTGCATATGTTGTTTCCTCTTAATTTGTGCCAGCTGCATGCATGCGGCTGTTTATATCTGCAAATATTCTGTGCATCCCATTGCATAATTCAGGGTTAATGTGTCGATTGCCATGTCACGCATGCCAGGTGCGCCTTGCCAATTTCCAATTCAACTCAGGCAGTCATTGTGGAATATTATGCATTATCTCTGCACCGCAAAATATCCCAATACATTTTAACAAGCAAGCGAATTATGGTGGTTAAACGAATGAACGATCTGAAAGCTATCGCTGCACAGCGGAATAGTTTAGTCCAGATGGGTTGCTTGTGGATTCCTCTGGCATGGGGGACGAATGGACGGCTGCCTGTTTCCTGCCAAACACGGCTCTGCCATTGCTTCCATGGCTCTCCTTTCCAGAATGTTCTCTGTGACATTACTTCCTAATGAGCATGTCAATTAGACTTAGGCGAAAGCTCCAGATGGCTGTTGTATGGTCAAGACTGTGTGTTGATACAATGGCAGTCCAGATGCATGGGCTCATGGAGCAAAACTACAGGAGATGAGAGATGCCACGACTGTAAGTTGTTTTGGTCTCAGTGGATGTATATCTTGTGTGCAGCGTACCATCGTCACTATCTGCTGAGATATATACATTTAGTCATTTGCAGAGTTGGGAATTGAGAACAGGTTATCCGGTTCTTGAACATCTGCGTTCAAATAAATGTTGAGTTGTACTTGAAAGTGATGAGAGAGAAAGACTGGCTGCCTTGAAATAATGCAGAGGCAATGAATAGACGTCTTTCTATTGCATTGATCTATCTGGTCTCATAGTGACCAGTAGACTAGCAGATTAATAAATGACTCTCAGTCTAATATGTCTGAAGCAAATCAGTCCTATCCAATCAATCAATCAGAACAGCCACTCATTTAGTTGACCCTGACTCTGCCTTGACTTTTGGTTATATCCAATCCAATTTACACTCACATATCTGGTATTTCCGTCTTAAGTACTAAAATAATCTTTTATTGGAATGTACTGAAAATGGAATCGTTAAACTGAATCGTTAATAAATGCTTAATATTTATCAAAGGGGCAGTCCCTCAGGAGTGACCTTAGGTTAAGCATCTTAATCAAGGACATCATGGCTGTCCACTGATTGATCTTTCTGGAGTTTGAATCTTCTACTTTTTAATAACAAGGCCAGATATTTAGCTTCTACATGTGCAGATGGCATGTGGTCACTTAATTGCAGAAATTTGAGATTTTTTTTCTGATGATAATGACTTTGGGGAGTGTTAATAAGTGTTATAGTCAGGTTGTCTTGGTAATTATGTGGTGGTTGATGCTAATGCACTATTGTGCTGTTAAGTTGGCTAATTATCTAAGCAGAGCTCAAATAGCCATCAGTGCAAACGCATGAGCAGGTTTCATCTGGCTTGTGATTTGATTTGCCTCTCTGACAGAGCGTGAAGACAGTGCTCAAGGAAAAGTCATTTTGTTGCATGCCGCTTATTTTAATTTGACAAAGTATTTTTTACTCCTTTTCTACAGTGATATCTCAAATGACCCCAGATTAAACTGCAGAACATGGCCTCCGGTTGCCAGAAATAATACATTAGAAGACATCTGGGCTCAGTGTGTGTTGTTGTGGTTTTGATACAATTTCCCATAGCATTTAGTGAAACCAAAGAAGATAGCTGAACCAAAACATACATATAAATGGATAATATTTTGTTTTAATGGATAAAGAAATGAATGCCATTACTTGGAATGTTATAATGACCTCATGTAACAAGATTTCAGGGACACGGGAAGATAAATATAGCATATTAGCCAATGATGTTCTACATAAAACAATAGAAGTAATCAATTTAACAATCACTTTTTTGTTTTTGAAAAGCAAAAGCAGAGAACTTGATACAGCTACACATGCCAGAGTTTTGCAGATCAAATGGAACAATGATTGTATGGATTATGGGTCAATAATGTAAAGTGACCCAAAAAAAGAAAAAAAAAGACTCAGAAATTCTATATATATATATATATTTCTTAATAAAAAGATGGGACAGGACAAATTAACAATACACAATTTTATATGAGTGTTATTCAGTATTAGAAGCATATTTCAGTATAAGCCTCTCTTGGACCTTTATGGCATATGAACACACCATATAGCCTAGATATACAACAAGCTGCTCTGTTGTGACACCATATTCATAATTGGAAGGTTTTTAGTGCTTGTTGTGTCCTTGTGAACAATGCAAATTTAGTCTTGCTTTAATTATGTGTTTGTTTGGAAGAGAAACAAGACAATTTTTGTGTATAAAAGCCAATATATTTCTCAACTAGATTGTCTTTGCCATATTATGAAACTTTCTTATTCTGCTTGCTAGAATAATGGGGATTCGGTTTGCTGGCATTAGCATGAAATATCAGTGCCCTCTCTCTCTTTTTTCATACTGCTCACGCAATCTTGACATTTTTAAAGCAATTGCGTTCACTCTCTCTCTCTCTTTTGCATTGCTTTTCAAGAACACCCCATGTATTCCACACTTGAATTGGTTGAATGGCCCTCAATCGAGTAATTTATTTATTTCCCCCCCTTATTTTTAACTTAATTAGTTTGGTCAAGCGGTTTCCTTCCGAAGGCCTTTTTTTCGTAGTTAATCCCCTGCAGTTATTGTTCCAGACTGCTAGTCCCGACTGAAGTTTGTGGGCTGTTCACGTCTTATATTAGTACAAGTCCCCCATGTCTTTAATCCACTGCTTCCCATGCTCCTTTGTTGAATACATTTATTTAACGCCTACCATTGAGCTAGGGCTGGGAAAGAGCGGTCTAGCCACAGCGGCGCTTTGGTTGTTTTGTAAATCTAGAAAGCGCAGCCCAGTGTGGCCGTAAACAAGTTTCTCGCGCTCCCCTGTCACGTGCTACAGTACCTTCCGTCGCAGGTCATCTTCCCTCACCTCATCTTTCCTCCCTCCCCAGCATTAACTTACAATGACTTGCAGAATATCAACGCTGTAAACCTGTAATTGCTTTCCTTGTCTCTGGTCCCAAGTGGTCCTTTATGCCGAAGGATCCATCTCACTCCCATTTAAAGGAGGGTTCCCTTTCATCCGTGCCTGGGATGTGTAATGATAATATGAAACCGGATTTAGCCTCGGTCTCTCTGAGTGCTGTCTTGGCAGCGGTTGCCTCCCTTACTGTTTTTATTGATGATGCTCTCTTTGTATCACGGGTCTCATATCACCCATGGGCTGTCCTTTAATATGCCTGAGTGTAAACCAAGCCCCATGTGAGAGTAAAGGTCATAACTCAAAGGGTTATTTAATAATGCAACAAAGGGACATGCATTTACCAAGGCACAGCTATAAGAAACTTTACTGGGCCGCATTCCGGGTTATTTCTTTGATGGGAATGTGCATGTTCTTTGAAAAAATAGCTTAATATAAAATATCACAGTACAGGTACAATTATAATTAAGTACCTTATATGTGCTTTATATTTTAGTCAACATGTCAAAATAAGTGTTCTTTAAAGTATGATAAAATATTAAAACAATGAAAAAATTACTTTAAAATAAGTCTTTTAATCAGCCATTATTTAAGTGCACTTTAAAATGATACATAAGTGAGTTAATAAATATTCACAATAGTGTATCTATCATGTTTTTTATGTTGAATATTACAATATCTGCATGTACTGTACGCGTACATGTAAAAATCTGTATAATCTTAATATTTGCAGTACACTCTTTTTCATAAGCGTTTACTTCCTTAATGCACATTCTTGGTCTTATCATAAATTACTTGAGGCACATTATTGGAACAAAAATTCTGCATAATCTTTGATAAAAATAATTTCCTCCTCTTATTGCATCACTTTTTGGATGATGTTGCTAATTTCTCTTGCTTTTCAACCCCTTTCCTCCAACCATCTGGCTCCATTCTGGTCATCCCGCCCTATATTTGTCCCATTTCATGCCTTGATTTCCCTCAGTTAAAATGGGTTGCAAACAGCATTTCATGTTGACTTTAAACCAAAAACCATCTTATAAACAATCAGGCTATTTCGAGGCAAGTTTCATTCATGCAAAGCTGTGTACCGTTGCGGCACATTGAACTGATTTGTACGAATTAGAAAATGACTCATGTGCCAATAGCAGAAAATCATTTAGCTTTTTTGACAGGCAGACATCTTCAGCTCACAGGATCTTAATTTGGTGTACACAGTAAAGGCCATTATTGCGTCTGCTCCAATATAATCTTCCATTTAACAAAAGAAACTTTGCAAGTGGAGACCTTTCTCTGAGACTTGTCAGAATGATGAATGGTGCGCGAAATGATCTGAAAAAGATCAAGGGCTTCGTTTGTCTGAAAGGCAGGGATGCAAAAGGCAGGGGCTTGCTGTCTAATCCTTGAAAAGCCGCCATGAAATCTGGATCTCGATTGGCTTCGCCAGCCTTTATTCTAAATGCACAGGAAAGTTGATGGTTCCACCTTTATAATCCACTCACAGATCACTCAACCGAGAATTTCCCTTGTCATTCATCAAATATAATTTTTAAAAGCAACAAATGAGATTTTTTATTTTTTTTTTGGCATAATTAGACTCTACATTAGTTGTTATATAGGAAAATGACTTATTTGGCTGCTTAATGAGTTGTATGCTAATCTTCCGCAGTGCATTATGGAATACCGCTGAGTAAATAGAACAGGGACAGATTAATCTCAAATTGATTAAAATGTCATTTAAATTCCTCATCATTTAGGCTTACATCTGAGCCAAGTTCAATCAACTCCGCGTGAGAGATGTGTGGTTAAAACTTAATGTTGTAGATAGATCTACCTGTGTTGAAACTGATGTCATACTTTGCCCAAAGTCCCTCAGGATGTCGGTAAAAGAGTAATTAAGGACTGAATTACCCACAAATCCCTCTTAAAGAATCTTCTTCTCCATCTGTAATGGCTTTTTGTTTTTTTTGTTTTTTGTTTGGTATAATATATGATCTGTCACTGATTTAGTTTCTAGTGTTATTAAACAGATATTAAATTCAGATGTTTTAAAGAGTGGGAAAGCACGCTTTTCGATAAACAGACCACTGCCACAATTGCTACAGCGAATCAATTTATTATTCATAGCATTGTTCTCAATTACCCCACAACATTATTTATTTATTTATTTATTTTTTCAGAATGAACCAACCTGGAGGTGACCTGACCATATATACAATCATATGCACCAAACAGACTAGCTTTAGCAAGTTTGTGCATCTTGTTTGCATTTTTGTCAAGATAGAGTTAGCAACATGAATGCAAAATAAACCTCTTTTTGCTTTGTTAATTCACACACACATATATATATATATATACATATATATTTATTTATTAATTTTAATTTTAACTTAAGCTTATAAATAAAAGACACAAGCAACCATTGAACAAATTTAAGTAGGTCTCACTTTTCAAAAAGGAGAGGCATAATAATAATAATAATAATAATAATAATAATAATAATAATAATAATAAAATAAATGCAATCAATTGCCCATGGATAAAATCAAGACCCAACCTCCTTTGCACTCTTTGAAAACTCTGTGAAACTAAGAAATGTGTCACATTACTTAAGTAAATTGCTCGCTCTATGCTGAAGGCATGCATGGCAATAATGTGCATTTCAGCACAATGTTCTCATGAGAGAGAGCAGAAAAAAAGCACATAAACATCATATTTCCTTTGTTGAATCTTTGAACAATTATTTTCCCACCATTTGGCATCGATCAAAGTCGCACCAGGACTCAAAACGCTAACATTTCTTTCCAGACCGAACTCGATGTGCAAATGTTACAAGTCTCAACAGGCAAAGATACAGTGAAAGTCAGGGTGAGAGACCTGTGCTCACCTGTCTCTCTCTCTCTTTCTATTCCCTGAGCTCACACCTTTGGAACAATCCAGAATCCACATGACAGGAGCATTCGATCCATGTTTGAGTTCAGCGAGCACACCTTACATCCCGGAGCCTTGATAAAAACAGAACTTTGAGTCTTATAAAACAGAAAGTAGGTTTCTTTACTTTCATCATACCTCAGTTTTAGTTTGTATCGCATCGATCAGTTTCATGCCAAGGGGGTGTTTTTTTTTGTTTGTTTGTTTTTTTTTTTAATCCACCCATATATCATAAATCCTACTTCCACTAAAAGTGATGCACAATAAAATTAAATTAAAAATCCACCTTTTTTACTCAATTTCTAATACTCATTTGTAAAGAGCATTTGCCAAGTGGAAAATAAATAAATAAATAGTTAATAATGATTACAGAAGTTGTTTTTGGGTGAGAGCATTATTTCCTTTCATACCATATCACTTCCTGTGCATTACACCATCCACTAAAAAGCTTATTGAAAATAAGCCTGAGATCTGTGAACATTTTAATCAGATTTTAGCTCTGTAAGACTAAATATGTGTAGTTCTTGCCTTAAAGAGCTATTTGCACTTGATCTGACTCTTATTATGACTTCCAGTAAATAAATATAATGTAAAAGCAATATTTTGTTACTGAAATAAAATGTGTTTATTTGTTTTAATATTTTAAAATATTTTAAGTTACCTGAAGAAAAAAAGGAATACAAATTTACAGTGTGGTTATCATAAAAGACCACAAAAAATAAACAGCTAGTCAAATAAAAACACTCAGTTTGCTATGTAGCTCTGCACTCACAGAAATTGCAATTCTCTTTATAAAGAAATGTTTATAGTTATGCAATACAGCCAAGCAGAGTCATCGGCTCTAAGCCAAGATATGAAGAAAAATGCATGCATTCCCTCTTCCTCTCTCTGTAGCTGTAAACCATGTTCGGATGGATCGATACTCTCTCTGATAGAGCAGCTAATGCACTGTGAGCTGATTTTGCTCAACATGACAGCATGCTCTGCCTGTGTGTGGTGTTTATTACTGACCAAACAGGAAGAACGAGGGGAAAAGGGTTATTCAGATATTCTTGGCTTTCTGTCAGTAATGGCTGAAATGTTAGACAATCAGGGTAAACAAATATAACAGAGCTGTTCGGTTATTATAATATTTACATACCTTGTAATCAATGTCATTTTGCGCATGGTTGGTAATTGCATTGAAAAAGCATTATTCTGAACTGAGTTATTCTGTGCATCGAACATGCGTCCGTCTTTAGTAGTGAATGGTATATAAGCGATACCAAATCTATGCCTTTTGGATTCCTCTTAAAGAAAGAACTAATCCTCACCTCAAACCATCGAAATGCTAATATCCTTTCGGTTTGAAATGCTAGGAGCTTTCGCTGGCCACTAATTTTCCTATTCTGAAAAAGACCTTTCTGAGTAACATGAGAGAGCGAGAGAGATCAATAACTCACTGAAGCTTATTATTTATCAGCCTACAGACTGAAGGCGGCCGAGGAGAGGTGGTGTAAGGATTAGCTAGCATGGCTATCCCTGCCAAATGTAGTCAATAGATGCACAAAAGCGGCCCCAGAAATAAACTCCATTATCCCTCCCTATTAGCATGCTATTAGCAATTATAGATTTTGCTGAGTTGCATCCCTCTGGGTTGAATGCAAACATGCCAGGCGCCTTGTCTAAGTTCAGTCATAATATACATGGCAGAACGCGATCACAGAAGTGGCCCAAAACTCCCCAAAGTCGACAGAGCTTTGTGGCGAAAATATCAATATTAATGATCTCTCACTTATTTACTGATGCATGTCGTCATTTTCTGTTTTTGGTCATGCTGTTCCATTCCATAATATGGTCGTTAATGAGTTGGAGACTACACAACCGGCTTGACTTTGAGAGCAATGACAATAAGAATCGGTGGATCAATAACCTAATTCTAAGTTTTTTAGACAGGCCTTCTCCAATATGTGTGAAATGTAATTGTCAATTGCACTCTGGTGAGCCAGAGCTCAGCTGGAGTGGGCATACTAAGTCAAACACCTGTCACTTGGGAAGGCTTTGTGCTCAAAAGGAGGGAGGTTATTATGCAGCATGACTGAGTCAAAGGGACGGGCGGACTGTGAGACATGATCTGGGTCTCTTTTTTTCTCAAAGGAAGAACTGTCAGTGTCTATTGAATCAACTTGTAATATGTGCTAGTGACTGAATTTAAGGTTCCTTTAAGCCAAAGTGGCCTTTACTTTCAGAATATGCCTACACAGTGACCTCCTGTCTTCCAGAAGCAAGACTGCTCAATAAATTTCTAGTATGCTTCAGACCCATTGTTCGTTACAGCAACAGTTTCATTGACGGCATACTCTGTAGTTTACTGTACTGTACCGTCCAACACAGCAAAGAGGTTGCTGATGAACATCTTTGTGATGTCGAGTCAGGAGTTGCCCATCAAGGTGAAAAGACCCAGAGCAGTTGCACTCAGTGATGCAAGAGAGTTGTCTGTCTCTGTCAGCACAAATCGATAGACTCAGAGCGAAAAGTGCACACACACCGATTTCCAGGTTGGTGATGTAATTGTGTTGAATTAGGAGGATGTTGTTTGCGATTTCGGGTCTGTGCGAAAATGAAATCTGAAATGGAACTCCAAATGGCACCTATCGAAGAAGACGTTGTTCTATAACTGTCCGCGAAGACCGTACCCAGTGGCTTGAAAAACAATTTGTATTCACATCAGCAAATTTTGCCTCTGTTCTAAATGGTGACCACGGCTCATGCGGACCTCATTTGACTCTAAACTAGACGTAATCTTGCATGGACTGTTGGGTCCACATCAGTTCACAAAAGAGTGCATTGTGGGTGCATCAACCGAGACAACGGTGGGCACCCTTTTGAACCACAAATTGCCAATTTGGACACTCAGTGGTCTTAGTAACCCTATGGAAGCACACAAATAGCCTTGTTAGCGTGTGTCCATGAGGTCATGAAGACCACTGGGTTTCCCAGTTGGCGTATTATGGCCATAAAATTGTAAGTTCACATCATTTAGGTCATGGTGTTTATCTGTGGTATCATTTGACCAACTATGTTAATGGTTTTTCTGAACTTCATTAAGTTTTTGTCAAAACTAGTCTCACGTAGCTAGACCTTCAGCTTGACAACAGGAGGGCTGGGAACCTTGGCTGCTTTGAATGGGCAAGGCTCACCCAAGAAGCCATCGGACTGACAGGAAAAGCAACCAATCAGGTTTAATTTTGTGCCCACAATAACAGACCAGTGCCACCAGACCAGACCAGAAGAAATATTTTAACCAATCAGATGATGACTTTGAAACCCCTGAAGCATTTCCAATTTTGTATGCCGTATGCAATAGATGTTCAGCCAATGGTTCATGGGCGTGATGTCTAAGGCAAAGTCAATACTACAAGACTTTTCATCCCAAAACAAACCATCCGTATTATATTGGATATGCTCACCTTAACTTAATCTCATGAAGCTCAAACTTTTTTGGAGTGCGGGAAAGTGACCAACCACCACAGAGGAATATTCTCCCACATGTGTAATTTAGGTATCTGGCAAGGAAAGACGATGTGAGCGTGGACTGGCTTTAATTGATTGTATGGCTAATGAGCACTGAGAGGAGAAGGAAGCTGGGAATAGAATCCTAATGACTCTGTCAGAGTGGTGATGAGAGGAGCACCTCACCAGGGCCCTGCTTTACAGCTCACATAAGGCCCCTGGGCAAATTTCCAATGGTTTCAGTTAGCTGTAGGACACCAGCCTCTGGGGTGTGAACATGAAGGTGTGAAAGGAGAGAGTTTCTGGTACAGTCTAGTACGAGAGTACACCAGAGTGTCCACACAGTCATCTAATATTCTTAAATGTATTTAGTGACAGTGATGAGCACAGCTGTAGAAAGGGTGGCATGACAGGTGATGTTTTTTCTGACCAAACTCTGTCATATATTTGTGCAAAATTATCTGTGCCTTGAGGGAAATTGCAAAAATAGGAAGAGGCCATGTTGCGTGACATACCCTCATCCTTAGAAACCTCTAAAAATCTATGCAAGGTCAAAGAAAATACAATCCAGACTGCACTAAACATGGGTTAGCTTGCAGTAAACATGACTTGTGCTAACCAAAATGATGGGTCACTAGTGGATGTCCAGCGTAAAATTTGAGTCCTGATATAAAACCATTTTAGAGCAACTGTTTTAGCAGATAATTTATTTGAAGCTACTTTAATACATGTATTAAATGGTTAGTTCAACCAAAAAATAAAGATCACTCTCAAGTCATCCTAGGTGTATATGACTTTCTTTTTTTCAGAGAAATTAAAAAAAAAAATGCTCTGGCTCTTCCAAGCTTGTGGCAGTAAATAGTGGTCAAGATTTTGAAGTCCTAAAAAGTGTGTTTATCCATCATAAAAAGTGCTCAATAAAAAGTTCTGAAACTCTTGACCAATATTCACCACCATTATAAAGCTTGGAAGAGCCAGTGCATTGTTTGATATAATTCTGACTGCATTTGTCTGAAAGATGAAAGTCAAATACACCTAGAATTGCTTGAGGGTGAGCCAATTATGGGGTAATTTTCATTTTTGGGTTAACTGTGACTTTAAGGGAAAAGTTCCTCTTATGTGAACTAAGATTAAGTTAATTATGGACACAATGGTAATAGAACCATGCAGGGTTTGATCTGTCAACATTTAGGTTCCCACCTCATATCTTTCTTATCTTTCTTTGCCAATTGTACTTACATTAATGTTTCAGTCATTGGCAGTTTCTGGCCTCTTTGGTTCTCTGAAAAAAAAAAAGAGAACTACACTGCCTCAGAACTGAGTGGTGAGGTTTCATGGTTGACATCTGCCAGGCCCACAGACAGAAATGATCAGAGAAGGACTCTGAGCCACTGTGGTATTTTGGTTTGAAGGACTCTTGGAGGCAAATAATTATTTTGCGAGTGGGCAGAAAACACCCTGGCTTTAGGGCTAACCACCTGTCGGTTTCTTGATGCTCTCTTCTCCTTCTCTTATTTCTCTATTTCTTTCTCCTGGCCTTGTCTTTAAAGCTCTTTTAAGAGATCCTTAAATTGTGACTTTTCCACATTTCTTTCTCGGTATCTGTTCAGAATAGCATTATAACAGTTGGCTTCGGTTTTGGTAGTTTGTCTAAGGAACAGATGTTGCTTTTGCACAGAGGTGGCAGAGGCAGACCCCTGTACCACCACAGGGCATTACGCCCGCCAATTGCCAGCTGGAACCTTTGAACCCGAACTATCTGAATGGCTGATTCTGTCAAACATCTGTTTCCCTCCCAAGCAATGTTATTTTTATTTATAGACTTTGTTACATTGACAAATTAACCTTTTTCGCCTGTGATGTGATTAAGCATAAATACCATCCAATCAGAACAACAAGGTGCCAAGGAGAGGTGGAGCAATAGAAGGCATTCTACTTTTTCACTGGACAGCCAGTTGGCTGACAATGAGCTGTGATCCATGGATCTTCCCAAAGCCTTTGGAGATTGAAAATGCTGCCTTCGTCTGTGATTCTGAGGGGAGAAAGGGAGAAACAAAATGTCCTAGACCATTAGCCTGGGCTCTGCATGACAGATGTCCTCTTTAGGCCAGTAAACCGATAGAAAAAGGATAATTACATCACAAGTCACAGATCACTGAGTCACTGTCAAGAGACCCCATACCGCTCCTTCTTAGCAAAGACTTTCTAAAGACTGATGCATTTTGGGCCCACAGACATTAGCAAGAGTAATGTCTGCAGAACTTAATCATTCCCAAAAATGAGATGGGAGTTTATGACTTCATTTGATGATATCAAAATTCTTTTTATAGCCAGTACACTTGGTAGCCACCAAGGTACATTTTCATCGTTCAGGTCCAGCTGCTTCCAAAGTTCTATGTCTAAATGCCTAATGTCAAAATCCATAATAAAACTGGCGTTATTGCTTCTCGGAATCCTTAATTCACAGCTTAAAATATATCTGAAGTACTGAGAGCTGGTATCTTAACACTTGCTCTTTTGTTTATCCATTGGTTTAATGATGTAAACAATGCTATCCTTATCCAGTACTTCACAAATACACACAGTAAAGTCAATACACACACACACACACACACAAAACCCTCTTACAGAGGGTAAAGGCATCCTGTGTGCATTCCTCTATAGGGTGTCTGCTTATTTAGTCTCCCCGTAATGTCCCGGTTGGTTCTGTGTGGTTAGCACACAGGGTGGCCAGGGTAAGGACCAGGCCCAAAGCAGGAAGGGTCTATTCATGGGTGCTGCATTTTAAGGTCCTTGTGTGTCCTGTTTATACAGTAGCTAAAACAGTCCCTCTTCAATAACTGATTTAAAATATGAACTGCATATTTACTGCAAAGTGGGATTGTGGGTAAATACCAGCAGCATGCCCTGGGAATTTCTGCTTGCATTTGCACAAGGGCTGATACATGTCACGCAGATGAGTAATGGCAGAGAAAAACAGTGTAAAATCACACCTAACGATCTGTATTACAGCCTATAAACCAATTCTGTTGATGGCCTGCGTATTCACATTGAATAATATAGTCATAAAGCGCTTCTTTAATGACATTGACAGATGAATATTTATTGCATAGGTCCATCTGCACTGTTTTATCATAAAACTGTTAAAGGTGCCATATGCATGAAAAACTCTTTATGCCACGTGCTTTAAAATACAGCTGTGCTATCTTGGCATGGGGAACACAATGGGCTCGTAATTAGATTGCAAAAAGAGAATGGCCCAACAAAAACGAACACTGCATTGCACACATGCTCTAAACAGATCAGTGATAAATAAGTGTCCAAGATAAGAAAAAGAAAAATATTTAAAAAATCTAGTTTAAATCAGATATGCCACTTGGAAATTTACTGTTTGTGTTCATGTTGGTTTTGTATGTTTTAACAGTTAGTTAGGTATTGAGCAGGATTAGGGATGTAGAATCTGATCATGCAGAATATGATTTTAATATACATGCTAATAAGCAACTAATAGTGGCACTACTAAACTAGTACTTTTAAAACTTCCTACTTTCAACCAACTAAACAAGATGTGTTGTAACATAGCGCTAAAGCACTGATCCAGTGTTGATCATTAATCTGTTTTTAAAATAACACCAGCACAGCAGCCAGCAGATCACAGCCCCCAGGCTTTGACAGGATTGACATTGCATTTTGCATGCGATTAGGGGTGATGTGACGGGTTGAAATGTCAAGGCTATTGGCTGTATGTGTGCATGGCTGCGTGCCATGTGCGCTGTTGCATGGGTGCTAATCTGAGAGATCTCTGATAGGACTGGATTGATGGAGGGAATTAGTGTCAGGAGGGGTCTTGGATGCAAGACTTTAATTACAGGATGTGACCTCAGAGTTTGTGTATGTGTGTGTGTCAGTAAGAAGACTGGAGCCTTTGTGGAGAATTGATAGAGATTTTATCTTTGGATGTTCAGTCACATTTAAGTCTGAATACTGAATATTCATGATATATGCAAAATCATCTGGAATATCACAATGATATGAATGCAAGCTTTTTATTTGGCCATTAACAGTCTCGCGTCAGGACTATGGTTTAGACAGAGATGCTTTAACGAAGCGTCTGAATTGAACTTACAAGGGCATTTAGGTTGGTAAGTTCAAATGCAATTCATAAACCATTATTTATTTTTAATTGATGCATGTTTCCCATGTATGAGTAGTGATATTGTGGTTCAAAAACTGATTTGCCAGTGTAATGTGTGTTAGTGCAGATATAAACATTTCACTGCATGCATGTAATGGTGAGTTATGTCAGCTAAATGCTTTATGTCTCGTCTTTGCAACAGCATTTGCTGTTAGAAAGCATTGATATGCTACTGAAGATTTTCAGAGTTCACTGCCACTGGCAGCGCTATTTGTATTCAACATGTAGACCAATCTCCATATCCTTTAGGCCACATTGATTCATATTGAAGAATGCCTTGGCAAGTTGAGATATTTTTCTAAAGGAATAGTAAAAAAAAAAAAAAAGATAATAAAAAGTCTTTCCGATTTCCGTCCATTTGTCAGTCAAAGGTGTGGCGGGATTTTTTCTGGCTGGTACTGTTTTGTGATACTTCATACCTTCTTTGCGAGTATTCAGTTCAAGCTTTCCAATTTAAATGCAAATTTTACAGGACATCACAAGGAACCTGAGATGGGTGCAAAAAATCATTCAGCACCAACGATGAATTATATATTTTAATTAACCAGTGAGGGAAATGCGTCTATTCAGCAGCAATGGCCATAAATAAGAGATGAATAAATAAATAAGACAGAAGATAAAGGCGAGCAAAATGGGTCTCATTGAGCAGCGTTATTATAAAATCTGCACTGCCATGGGATGTCATTAAGAGAAGGACCCTGAGCTGTCAGATATCAAATGTATTGTTCTCTAGTTTGATGGGCTAAATGCTACTTATGGCCGCCAGAAAGAGGAGAATTTTTGAAGAACTGACAGAGAGATACAATTTTAATTTCACTCCTGTCAGTCCATTTTTTTTTTTCTCGAGTGCTGGAATAAATATGAAGTGTCAGTCAACAGTCTAAAGTATTTCTCTGCTTTACTCAAGAATCTCAACGGAATAGAGGAAAGCTTTGGGTTTATAAGTGATAATTGAAAAGAAAAAATTAAAATTGCACTTCAAAATACTAAAGGTAACTTTAAAATTTGTATAATAACGAATTAACTGAACATGAAAGATGTATCAACTGTACCCTCTGAAGATATTATACTGTGCAACAATGTTTGAGTAATATCCAAACATATGCTTGATTTCAGAGCATTTATTGTCATCTCTATGTAAATGATGACCTCATGCAATGTTTATGATGGATTTTTGATGAACGACACACAGAGAAAAACAAATGCAAAGACGTTATTCAGCGAGAATGTACAATAATGACTTTAGTCTGTGACATTGATCAAACAAAGAAAATAGTTTGCTCTCTCGTCTTCACACTTTTGAACCTTGTGTTTAGTGAGTGACGAATGCTGAGTAAATACAGTGTGTTGATAAAAGACACTGAAAGTATGCAGACCCATGAATCAGAACGTAATAAGTAGCTGACAAAAGCTAAATATCCACAATATTAAACACCCACATCAATAAAATTATTGTGCAAATATTATATGTACATCACTCCCACTTACGTCTTCGACGCCAGCCAAGACTAGGACGTTCTTGC
Source organism: Enteromius argenteus (assembly GCA_032357425.1). Taxonomy (NCBI): domain Eukaryota; kingdom Metazoa; phylum Chordata; class Actinopteri; order Cypriniformes; family Cyprinidae; genus Enteromius; species Enteromius argenteus. The sequence continues at coordinate 2,647,867 of JAUCMR010000002.1, forward strand.
CAGCAAAAACAATCAAGAACTTCTACTGCGAGTGTGTGCTAGGTTCTCCACAATTAGCGAGATGGTTGTGATGTTAAATGTATAAATAAAGTTTGTATGCATTTCCTTTAGCAAGTTAACCGTCCTGATAATGGGGCATGTTATAATTTCCCGTTTAACTTTAATGAATAACTACTGTTGGGATCACAGGAGACAATTGAACAAGTGAGTATGCAAAAAAAAAAAATGCTTGTATTCTATCTGTGGCCTTATGTGTGCATTCATCCAGAAGAAAGTTTTTTATTCTCCATTTATGAATATTCCCTGACTCGCTCTGATGAATGCCTTTCTTTGTGTTTGTTTTAACTGTGGGCTCTTTTTAATGTTTTACATTCTGGTGTGCTTAGAGAGACAAATTGATTTCCTGACCCTACAATGTGTTGTTTTTGGTCTGGATTTCAAATTTTTCACTCTGAAGTCTTCCCATAGGAAAGAAAATCCACCAAAGGGATCCTTTTAATTTCTCAATTATTTCTCCTTAATGTAAATGTATTCAGAAATTCTAGATTCAAATTTACCACAAAATCTCATAAATATCGCCACTACAGTTTTAGAAGTAATCTTAGTGGTAAGAGTATCTAGGATATGAAAGTCTTTAATCAGAGATCTAATTATGCTTTATTTTTTCAAAACCAAACTTCAGCTACACATTCTGTACCTAACAGCAGGCAAAGGAAAATGGTCATTTTTGCAATTCCGTTCTGTGCCACTTGTGGTGCAGAAATTACTCACGGCACATTTAAACGAAACTGGAACTCTATTAAAGTAGCTGTAAGCATTTTCAGCAAACTTCCAATGTTTTGCTTATTCCAACCGCATGCCCTCTGTCCAAAACTTTGCCCTCCAAAGGCAAAGTAAGCTCAGTCTCTAAAAAAACACTCAAAATGATTGACAGGCCTAGAATATGTAGGCTGTTTTGCTGTTCACAGTCTAGGGCTGTCACAGAAACAGTTCAACTGATTGATCAAGACATGTATTTCAATGATATATGTAAGGAAGTGGGGATATCTAGGCTGCTTGTTTGAGTGGCCAGCAACATTGGCTCCACCAGTGAGTTTGAAAAGAAACTACATGTCAGGTCTTCAATTGAGAATGTCACATAAGAAAGACATGCAAACGCATAGGGCCTACAATTGGAGGTACTCCACGAACCAGGTTAGGAAACATTAACCCAAGCTATGAAATAGCAATCGTTGATCAAAGAAGTTTTGTTTTGAGAGGGTGGGAAATAGAGAAAAAGGGAGAAGGCCAGATGGAGAGAGACTGTGAAGGACTTTATGGTGGTCAATCCTGGATCCAAACAGTCTGGCATTGTCTTTCCTTCTTCCTATTCTCATCTAGGTCTGTCTATCCCGCAGCCAGTTGGGCAGAGAGAATTTCAGTCCCTGAGGACATTGATTCCACCGATGAAATGCTATAAAGTAGGGAAGAGAGAGAGAGACGGATAGAGAGAAGTGGGGCGGAGAATCAGGAGCCAGAGACACTGAAAGAAAGAAAACAAGCGAGTGAGAGAGAGAGAGAGAGAGAGGGAGGGAGGAAACGGTCCTCATGCTGTCTTGGCATCGGTGCCACCCAGTTTCTCTCAGGCAGGCCAGAAGCCTCACGATCTACCTCTGTGTGTGTCTCCGCAGATGGCCAACATTGTGACGTCCTTCTGCTGTGTGGTGCTTGCAGCCGTGGTGGTGGTTTATGCCCAAAGGCGCAGCCAGCAAGGTAAGTCTACAATTTGGATACTTCCTCCATCTGTTGCAGGTCTCTTTTATATGTGTTTGTACAGGAGTAAGTCGATTTCCTAATGAGATCGGTTAGATCTTTTGTAGATTACAGATCAGTTTGTTCTTTTCTTGGTTATGTGTCCTGTCTTCTTTCATTTTACTTGTCACTTTCTTTGCGTCCCTCCTTCAATCTGTCTGTCGGAGTGGAACAGAGAAGTCACATTGTGAGCAGAGGGTCACTATCACCTGACTGTGGGGAGGGGTGTGTGAATGTGAATGCTGTTTAATGCATGGCCTGGCTGCCCGGAGACACGGAGACTAGCCTGTCACTGGGTCAAAAACTAGAGCTCCAGAACAAAGCAATCCTCTGAGTGTGTATGAATGTGTCTAAGTTTGGACCAGACATGTTATCTTGCTGGCTGTGATGGGTTCTCTCATGCTTGGCTGAATAAGCAGCTATGTTGTTTCTGCATTCCAATTCAGTGTCATTTTGTGAGACAGCGGGTGGAAGTGCTATCGAGACATCCTTGTTTCATCAGAAGCTACTACTTTAAAGCTATTGTCATTTTCCGAGTTATTATTCAAGCTGGGTACAGCAGCATATTACACTGTTTCGTAGCCAGGTGCAACTCAAGTTTCCATCAAGAAGTAATTTGTCTGTCCATAGTGAAGGCAAAATGCTACACAATCACTGACAATCAGAACATATTTTATGCCGCTTGCACACTGGGGAGTGTGTTTGATGGAAAGGAATGCATACAATACATTTTAAGGGTTTGGAAAGAGTGAGACAGTTTCAAATGAGGTAGGAACAGCTAATTGGATGAACTGACGACATCATAGTGCATTGCAGGGAAAAGTGCTTGGTAGCATGGCAAAAGATTAGTTGACTTTAGTGTTTAGTCCTTGAGAATGGGATGAGATGTAGTGCTGAAAGACCTGGTCTCGTAACGGAAAGCTTGTACCACCATTGTGACTCATTGTGATCTAGACCAGTCCTGCTCTTGGACAGCCAACATCCTGCAGAGTTCATCTCAAATCCTAATTAAACCCATCTGAACCAGCTAGTCAAGGTCCTCCAGGCAGGTGTGTTGGAGCAGGTTGAAGCTAAACTCTGCAGGATGTTGGCCTTCTGAGAGCAGGACCGGGCTCTGTGTTTTTTCAGGGGGACTAATTTGTACAATATATTGTACTTGAAGTCACTTTCAATAGAACAGTCAGCTAAATGACTACTTACTAAAGAAGGATTGCCGACCCTACGCCAGCCAAAACTGCAGATGTAGCTTCAGTTGGGAACACTGTTTAAGAGTGATAAAGCATCTTCTCTGATGTCTCATGCTGTTGTCATCCCCCCACACCCCTGCGGCGGCCCACGTTATGCTGAAGTGAGGCTCTCACTAAAGCTGATTACATTGCTATAATGCCTAGTCATTGGCATGCATTTCTCTGGCAGGGTAGTTTTATACGATGATGTCATGGTGGCATGACATCACGACGTCATCCATGAGCAGTGCTGCTTATCTGCTTCCACATGTGTTCTGATTGGTCAGCTGATCTTGTTTAATCTAGACAGCAGTCATGACAAACACAAATCATGCTATGCCAATTAAGCCTTTTGGATACTCACACACTTAAAAGTGGCCTCAGTGAACACTAGTAAATGGATAAACATAAATGCAGATGGGCAAACAAATAATAGGCAAAAACAGAAAAGAGAACTGATATACTACAGTACACAAACATGTGTACACATGCACACAAACTCACAAAAGTTGTGGGCTTAATGTGTCATTAGGGTAGGTTTAGTTGTTGATGAATATGTTTTAAAATTAACCAAGACACATGCAGTCAGTGGCTTAATGAAAATGTTTGCTGTTTACTAATTATAACAAAATTCTATTTGACATCTTGGAAAATCTTTATTTGTATTCTGTCATTAATCTACTTATTACAGATTTAATAGCATGACACTTTTTCTGTGAAGTTTTTTTTTTTTTTGGTTAGTGTAGAAAAGGGGCTGTTGTTGGCCATGACTTTTAAGCAAAGTTAAAAACCTAATGAAGGTCCAAACAAAGATTTCAGGTTCATATAATCTTTCCAATCTCAAGGATAAGGGTATAAACCCTGATTTTGCCAAGAACAAAGTGTCCCTGCATCAACATATTTTGCTAGTCCCGAAAAAAAACATTCCAGGCACACAAACATAGATTTAACCCTATCTATAACCCCATGTCTAGACAATAACTACCTAACCTAAAAGCAGATTGAAATGATAGGTTAAGAATGTCCTTCAAGCTCCATCACCTGCTGCATTCCATCTAAAAATGGATGTGGGATATTCCTAAAATGTCTGACTTCCGACATTACACTTACTGGATGCTCATGAATGGCATGCTATTGTTAACTTTGCAGGTGTTTCAACAAAGAAGCCTGCTGCCACCCTAACTGTACAAGATCAACAATGCTATATAATGTTAGCATATGTTCTGCAGGTGTATGACTATAAACATAGCGGATCATTTACATTTACATTGTTTAACCCACCTGTTTCCGCAAACATTTGCTAAGTAGGTTTAATAATCACACCATGTTGGAGCTTATTGATTGGTACCTTACTCCCACATATCACACAAAGATGAACTCTTTAAAGAAAGTCTGTACCGAGCAGAATGGGATTCAGAATAAGCCTAAATCTGCTTTAATAAGCCTTATCTGATTGGTTGACCCAAGATGTTGATCCAAGACTTTTAACAGTAAACAGTGTGCTTTGTTTTCCATCTGCAGTTACATCTTGTACACGGTGTTTATGAGTACACTTTACTGACCATGAACTGCTGCTGTGGACCCCACAATGATGAACTTAATGTAACATACAGTATGTGCTTGATGTAGTGGCACACATACGGACAACTGAAGTGCAGTACACTTTCGACTTCCTGTACATCATGCACCCCAGACCGAAATGTAATTAATTTTGTATAGTATTCGTAACCTAAAATATTACAAAATATAAAGAGTTCAAAAGTTAATTTGCACATGCTGTACACACTATCTACAGACACGAGAAGGTTCAATTCTGTGTAATAGTAAAGTTTTTTTGATTGGTCACATTTGTGCTTGCCAATCTCCCTGCGTTTGCATGAGAGGGCGGGGCTTATCATCATTGTGCAATTTGCACATTATAAAAGCTCACTCTTAATTTCCCAGCAAAATAAAGTAAAATACACAACTGACCATGCTTCTCCATTGTCGCATCCTAACATGTATTTATATGTATTTGTGTAGTGTGTTTAAGATTGCTGCGTGAAACCAATAAGTTAACAGCGCTAATTACAGTTAGCATATTTGCATGCTCAAACCCTTTGTGGAAGTATCTTTTTTTCATGTTGTTTTTATTTATTATGTGAAATTAACACTGTATATCGCTGTACATCTGTATTAAACCATCATAAACAGATGTTTTTTGCTAGACAGTTTAGTAATCCTTTCATTCTTTGCCATCTATTCTGTAAATACGAAAACCCTGTTTAGACATTTAGCTCATGTAGCTTATTGTGTATATAATATAATGTGTGCTGGGCGATTATTCACAATTAATTATATATAAAATAAAATTTTTAATTTACATAATATATGTGTGTGTACTGTGTGTATTAATTTTGCATATATACATATAACACATGCATGTATATATTTAAGAATTTTTTTATATTTTTATATTAAATACATTTATTTACATCATAAATCACATGAATATAAATATACACATGTTTATATATACATAATAAATATACACAGTATTCACACACACACACACACACACATATATATATATATATATATAAAAAGAAAAATAAAATGTTTATTTTGGATGCGATTAATCAGGATTAAAAATATTCAGTAGGTAAATCACCATGAACTGTATTAAAGGCAATATTGATGCACGTAATTTGCAAATATACACGTTGCACATGATGAAACACTTTTTTTCTCTCCCACTCTCTTTTCTTCTTTTGAATTTGACACCTTTCATTTCTGACACCTTATATAATTGGTTAATATCTGACTTGAGTGAGAAAGCCATATGGCCGCCTACATTACATTCAATGTTTGTCCCTATTAAACACAAGATTTAGATGTTTTACACATAACAGAAATAGAAATAAATGCTAGAAAGGTAAACCGAATCCTTTCTAATAAAACCGATGACAAAGTGTAAAGATGTTTTTAAACAACCCAATCCCATCCTTCCATCCCAAAAAGACAGACAAAGCCTTGCTTTATGTCATCAGTCAGTGAGATTGAGTCTAGACATGCCCATCTCTGACAGTTTAATTATTCATGAGAGCCTAAGTGAGAATGAGAGCAAATATATTTCAGAACATCCATTGTCCTGGTCACTTCCAATCCTGCTTGGTGTGGAGAGGCTGTTGAATTCAATCTATCACTTGTTTGTCTCTAGTGGCCTAAAGGGCCTCACAATACACAAGTACCCTGTTTGATGATGAATCTCGATCGAGTATAGCAATGCAGAATGAATAATGTTGGTGAGTGATGTGTCTCGTGTCCAGACTTGCTGGATTATGAAGCTGGCACACAAATCTAAGGCAAATGGATGTTTTTCGGATATTTTGCATTTCGAATGCGTGGTTTTAAAACCAGGATTAAGACTTTGTCTTCGGTTGGTAATCTGTGATTATGGATCAGGCAAATGGATGAATAATTTGGAAGCTGTCTCCTAGCTGTCCTCCTTAGTAAATAGAGAGAACCAGACTCCCTTCGGCATGCAAGTGTGAATTTCATCAACAACTTTGGCTTTGTTAGAGGTGTGAGAGTGTGTGCGCATCGCCTCCCTAGAGAATTTGCGAGGATTTTGTGGCAAAATTGCGCATTTATGTTTACTTCAGAAGTGTGAGCCATCTCACATGCTCATACCTTGAATCGGCAGGGGATGAAGAGACAATAAAAACCAATGCGGTGGCGATTTTCAAGCATTAAAAAAATAAGCTTATGAAAGAAGCCAGGTGCATGAACTACTAACGCCGTCAGCACCCTTGGAAATACGTATCTCTTTCACTACCGTTTTCAAGGTGCTCTAGCACCACTTCAAAGATTTCAACTAAACACAGCTTACATTAGGCGTCAGACAAGGAAACGAGCTTCAGCATTTCAACGTCTAAAAGGTCTGTTTACCTCGGAAGATGTGCAAAAATAAACCTCTCACAACAGTGTATAAATCATTCAAACTTCCCCATCAATAAAGTTCCTTTTCCCAGCGTCAATCAGTGCTTAAGATGTTCTCCTTGGAAATCCCAACACGGAAAGCATAAAATTGGCATGGCTACACACGGCGCTGAGGAAACAGCTGTTTTGTGTGAAGCTACAGATGTAGGCCGTGTACTTCCCTTCCGTAGTTGCACTGTTATCCTCCTTTAATTAAACTGTGGAAATGAGGAAATAAAGGGGAATCTTATGAATCATGTCAAGGTCAGTCCAGAAACAAAGTATGTTTTTAATAAGCAAAAATGCATATTTGTTCATCAGATTTTGGGGTGAGACATACGTGAGAAAATATGCAATAATCTCTTTAATATTTCAGCAAAAAAAAAAAAAAAAAAAAAAAGTTTTAGAACTTCCAAGACTTACTTTTTTTGTAGAAAACGAAGATATTTTATTTTTATTTTTAACCAATATATGACCAAGATTTTTACTAACATTCTTCAAGATTTTTAATTTAATTTAATTTTAATAAATAAATAAATGCATACATACATACATTTGGAAAGAGTGTTTTTTTTTTTTTTTTTTTCTGAACAAGCTGCAAATTTTTGTTTAAAATGTTTGAAGAAACTTTCTTTCTTGTACGAAGAGAACATAAAATAGTCTGTGAATCATCATTTCTAATGTGACAATGAGTGCATTTACATGGACCCTCTTAATGCGATTCTAATGAGATTTTGACAGTATTGTGATTAAACTTTAACATGTAAGTGATTAAACATGTAAACGCAATACTTCGATTTAAATAATGCGAGGAAGCTCATAATCACAGCAAGCATAATCGTATAAACATAGGTGGCCTACGCCGATTTTAATCGAAATATACAGACATGTAAACACCTTAATCGTAGTATTGCTGCTCTGACCAGAGTGAGCATGTGCTCGTGATGTACATGAATTAGAGCCTTGCACACATAGACATGTATAGCCTATCTATGCACTGCCCTGGCCTCAAATATAGGCTCTAGCCTGGCCCGTGTCCGACAGCTTATCAGAATTACCGGCCCCAGTTCGTCTTTTTCCCCCACTTAAAACGACTTTTACTACTGTTTCGGCTATTAAAATAGTTTATATATAAAAGCATACAAAAGTGTTTCAATGTTAAACCTCACTATAATAATAAATGTGCGCTAGCCTAGCATATCCAAATTTGTTCGGAGACTGGAAGCTTGCTCTGCAGGACACGGAGTCACCAGCGACATCACTTTTATTTTTTCAGTGGAAACAAGCCTTCGATGTCATTTTTCTGATAAAGGTAAGATACATCACTTGGAACTGTAAAGGGTCTACTTTTTTTATTTTTGTGCACTGACAATATCAACAAAACGTGATGTTCTGCCTTGGCTTCGTGAAGAGGAGCAAAAATGAACTGAAACTTAGCAAACAAGACATGATAAATATATCTAAAGAAAGCTTTAAATTACCACTTAACGAAAAAAAAAAACAAAAAAAAAACAGATTCTTTGAAAATTTATGGCATTCAGCTTTTAATATTGTTCCATGTTTTCTAAAATGTTTTCTTATATATATTTATATTATTATTATTATCATCATTATTCTGTCTCCAGGGGTGGGACTAATTTGCACAGCTGCTTTTTGTTTTATATTAGTCTTATAAAAGAAGAAGTTTTAATTAAAACGTTGTTACCAACATTTTAGACATTAAAATTTAAGACTAAAATTGAAATTAACATGATTTCAAGTTAGCATGTTGCTAAGATAACAGCTTGACACCCTAATAAGAAAAAAGGAAAAAAACACGTTAAACTTGTTGA
>JAUCMR010000002.1:2656775-2687614 GCA_032357425.1 Enteromius argenteus
GATGTTCTGCCTTGGCTTCGTGAAGAGGAGCAAAAATGAACTGAAACTTAGCAAACAAGACATGATAAATATATCTATAGAAAGCTTTAAATGTTTTTGTTTTATATTAGTCTTATAAAAGAAGAAATTTTAATTAAAACGTTGTTACCAACATTTTAGACATTAAAATTTAAGACTAAAATTGAAATTAACATGATCTCAAGTTAGCATGTTGCTAAGATAACAGCTTGACACCCTAATAAGAAAAAAGGAAAAAAACACGTTAAACTTGTTGAATTCTTCTCTGGGATTGCTGTTATTTCCGAGTAATGCTAAATTACAGTTTGGACAAAATTGGGCTGTTAGGCTAAAACCATGCCTCCCACCATTTGTTCTTTTTGTCCGGAGCATGTCTAAAATACCTTTAAATTCTGTTTTGGTAGGCCGCTCACTAGGTTTTGGAACAGAGCTTAAGTGTCCATCCTCTTGGTCATGAGCCAAATAGGATTTTTGTGAGCTTGCTAATGGGAAATGTTTACTCATGGAGGTCAGTGCAGTTCTTGATATATATTCGGGCACTGGGCTGGAAGTCTTAATGGAGCTGCACAAAGCATTGCAGTCTCAGCGCTCTGCTGTGTCTAAATTCATCTAATTGGCGAGGCAGAGTCGAACTGCGGATCAGACTGCTGGATTTGTGAGAGTTCATGCGTAGTGTTCCTGTTCAGTACAGTGAACACTGCTTGACAAGAGAGAGTCTAGTATTATTTCTCCTTAGTGAGATCAAGAGAGTTTCCAAGAGATGAGTGGGATTCAGTTTGCAGTTTACTGAAAATCTACTTAAAATCTCTACGTGTATCTCCTAGTTATGCTGCTTGTTAGTAGTAAAAAAAAAAATAGCACTATAATATAAATAATAATATAATATAAATGTAAGATGTTATTCCTTCATTAGTCCATATGTAGGAAGTTATTTATTTATTTATTTATTTATACCTCAGCACTGTGTGTATATACTGTATATATATATATATATATATATACACAGTAGTTATCCTCCTTGTTAGTCATTTTAAAACAATTATTAGTTTTAAATTATTTTTATTACCATTCGTTAAAAAAGTTATTAGTATTAGTAGTAGTAGTGTTATTGTTGTTGTTGTTGTTATTGTTATTATTATTATTATTATTATTATTATTATTATTAAATTACCACATATCTATTTATTTATTTATTTATTTATTTAGTGGTGAGTGAAAAGTACATTTAAGAAGCAACTCTATTTTATTTTTCTATTTATTTTATGTTTTTGTTTATTTGTTTTGTTCTGTGATTTCTTTTATATCCTGCATAGTGTATTTGAGAGACAAACAAAGTAAGCAAGCATTCAAATAATAATAATAATCATCATCATTATCATTATCATCATCATCATCATCATTGAAGACCAAGACAAACATCAGTCATATAAACAATCCTAAGAAAGGGGGGTTGCTGAAAGTTTTGTGGTTTTCCTAGGACTACGTCCTACGTTCTCCATGTGAGTGTAGCCATTTAGAATTCCCTGTGCTAAGACCATTTAACTGTCCAACTGGCAAAATGATCAAAGCTCTCATGGATAAAAAAAAAAAAAAAAAACTCTGCAATTTTAATGAACTTCATAAAGGAAAGCATACACCTAATGCCAGGCTCGCAGTGATGATGTTTGATTCAGATGTCTGTTAGTGATTGTGAAAATAAGTGATACATTACGACTGTGCCTAGCCATGACTTGATTAGGCCATGCAATGAACTATTCAGTTTTTCCAAGACCGAAAAGAATTATCTCCCAACTTGTGTATTATTGCTTTAGATGGAGATTATTAACTCTATTCTCTTGTTCATTATTCCCCTATTCCCTATAAACTCTTGGCAGCTTCCTTCGGTGAGTCTCAATACAGCATTGCATGTCTTGGCATTGAAATTTTTGCCCGTTCCTTTTGGCAAATTTGCTTAGCTGCCATCAAGACAGTTTACGAACAACAGCTTTTGAGTCATTTCACACATGCTTAATTGGACTGAAGTCTTGGACTTTCACTGGTTTCGAGCCACATCACACCAGCTTTAACCCAATATTTTGGGTCATGACCCTGTTGGAAATGAATTTCATCCCCAAGAGCTGTAGAAGATAGCAACGCATTTTCTTACAGGATTTTTCCATTGTTAGCTTCATCCAGTTTTCCGTGTCTTTATGAGCTTTCCAATTCCTGCCGCAGAGTAGCATCACAGAAGAACAAAGCTCCCACCACCGTACAGCACTGTAGAGTTTTCCAAGAGTGATGTGCTTGGCTTGGTTTGTAACACTGGAAGGTCTGAAAGGTCTTATTTGGGTCTCAAAGCACGTGTAATCTTCCTCCAAATGTTGAGAGAAATCTTTGCATGACAATTAACCAGCTGCGATGCAATAAAATAAAATAATAAAATAAAATATATTTTTAACAAGTTATATTTTATAATTCTTTACAATAATCAAAAAAATAAAATAAAATCACTTTTCTATTGTGGACAATGGCCTTCATACTGTTTAGCAACAGCATGGCTGAAATTAGTAAATGCAGTGATTGTTTTTGAAATAGGAAAAATCGAGCTCAAATTGTCATCACAGCATACTGCCTGTGTGATTGTTAAAACAGCGTCTGTAGCAGCACATCAGTGCATCTCCCAAGACTACTCCAGAGAACTATCCAGACAGCTGTTTAAATCACCCACACTTCCACACAGATGTTTTTATTACAGAAATAAATGTGGAGGTCCTGAGCAATACATTTCTGGTGTGGACAGTGTGTTATTTCCCTATTGCTGGTTAACTGTGGATGCACCTTTAGTGGGAAATCTAATGCTTTAACAGATGCAAATGGGGAAATGGATATCTGGGGTCTGTAACTAAAAAGGTGTGCGAAGGTGCACACGCAGAGTTTGAAATTGTTTCCATTTACCGTCCTGGGAAATAATGTGGTGGCAGTCCCTCTCACTTTCTATTTGTTCATTTGTATGTACAAAGTAGAAGTGTGTGGCATTGATTTGTCTTTTGATGGTATTTGCAAATATGTAAATCTGAAAATCTACTTATGTAATAATAATAATAATAAAATTATCAATACAAATGTACTGCTTAAAATATAATGTTTATATAATATTTTATTTTACCACTAGCAAAACTACAATTGTAAAAGTGCAAATTGTTCTCCTAATATTTCTACAGCCCCTTTTGTCCTGCCAAAAACATGTACTTTGTTACTATGGATGATTTTTTTTTTTATTATTATTATTTTATTAATTTTTTTCAGTATTGTTTACAAAGCCTGTATTTTGAATTATGCATTGCATTGCATTGCATTTTAGGGTTAAAGGAAATGTCTGTAGACTCAACGGATAATGTGCTGGCAGAAAATGACTTTTGTGCTTTTCTCCAGATTTTTTTACTTACAGTGGACTTGATAGAGCCAGACGTCGACTAGTCAGACCACTCAAATAAACAAAAGTAATGTTTTGAAAGTTTGTCAGTGTTTATGCTCTTTGGGGAAATCAATATATAAATGGCTCACTCATAGTTGTCTCTGCACATTACACAAAGAGAGGAGAGAGTATTTTAAGACCGAAAATATTACGCACTTCACCTTTAAGGTGCAAATCCGCCTAAACCTTTTGATCCCATATTGTTAAAGTGAATTACTGCTTCACTGCATGCACACATACCCAAACAAAACATTTATAAGCAGGTCCCCAGATGCCAAAAAAGCGAGTATTAAAAAGGATTTTGAAATTTAATCCCTAGTGTCTTGAATAATCTACCAGGTATTTTTCAACCTCTGGCCATGCAGACATTTTCCATATGCGTTTTTGTGATTGCATGATTAACTTTCCTTTGCCCTGCTTGAATTTGAGTGTTTCTCCTGCTGTTGTTCTCAGAGCACCACTTTAAAATATGCAGATTAACTACCTGTCAGATGTCAGGTGGTATTACAGAAATGATATATATTTGCAGCACAGGGCCACATTTACAGTATTGTGTTATGAATCTTAAAAGTTCAGATTCCATTGCATTATGTGCATGGTATAAATGAAGAGACACTGACTGGAACTTGAACCCGAGCCATATATAAAATAGAAATACTGCAAAGCGCTGGGAGCTCTTGCACAAGGAGTGGAGCTCTTTAAGATTTGCTGCAATTGATTTGCTGTGATATTCTCTGTCCTCTCCGTTAGCTATCAGAGTAAGAAAAACACCCCCGTGCTCTGTCTGTAACCTTTTCAGCCAAACTGGCAAAAGTGATTCAAGCTAGGAAATTGGTTCAAAGGAAGGTGGAATTGGATTTCCAAACTACAGCACCCTGGATGGATACTGCCGCCTTAAACATGCTCGTTGGGCTAAAGAGATTTCTGGGACCTCTAGCAGGAGAAGAAAGCCAGTTCAGCTCAGATGCTAAACATTTCAACAATATGCCATCTGCTATCACCAAAGACTACAGCTAAACTGAAAGATTACAGTTACAGTTAACCAGCAAGGCTTTCTTGGTCAATGAGCATTTCAAGAGATGCAGTGCTCAGTATTTCTTGTGAACAAGCATTGCTGGGCTAGTCTCAGGCCTCGATAATCAGGTCAGCTTGTTGGCCTGAGACCAGCGTGAGAAAGTTTAGGACCATTTGATGGAACAGCGATCTTCTTTTGTTGGACCGCTGATTCATTCCTAGTAAATCTTACATTTAATGATCTTGCTACTATGGTTTAAAGCTTTGGGGTCAGCAAAGTGTTTTTGTTTGGTTGGTTGTTTGCATTTAATCAGCAAGGATGCAGTAACAGTAAAGGCATTTATATGTTCGAAACATAGATTTTAGCATGGTGATGGATGCGACAATGTGAAAGGGTTACTCCACCCCGAAATGAACATTTTGTCATTAAACACTTACCACCATGTCGTTCCAAACCTGTGAAAGCTTAGCTGGTCTTCAGAACACAATTTAAGATATTTTGGATGAAAATCAGGAGGTTTGTGACTGTCCAACACAGTTTCATGACCAATTTGTTCGTATTTTATGAGGTGGCTAATACATACAACTTCGTATAACCTCACTCGTAGGTTTAGGGGCGGGGTTAGGTGTAGGTCATTCGTACAAATTCATACGAATTGGCAACTCATAAAATATGAATTCATATGAGTGAGCTCACCTCCTAAAATACGTACGAATTGCCGTGAGATCGGACTTGACTGTCCCATTGACTGCCAAGTAAAATACATTGTCAAGTTCCAGAAAAGTATGACAGACATCGTCAAAATAGTCAAACCGAAACATTATGAAGCTACGAGAATACTTATTTGTACGAAAAGTAAAAAAAAAAAGTTATTTCGGTTAGTTTTGGTAAAGGATTCTTATTGCTTCATGACGTTAAGGTTGAACCACAATTTTATACTAATTAACTAGTTTAGGTAGCTCATTCAATGTGTTTTCTACCCCTGGGACACAATTTGCTGTTACGTGTGAAGATCACCACTCCAGCTCACTTCTAGACGGCTTGACCTGTCTTCAACCCGTCACCCATCTCTTCAAGCTCTCTGTCTGTGCTTTATAGAACGAGACCTCTTAGCTCCTGCACACACCTCCAGCTGTGCTACATCAGCTTGGTCTGTTTGGGATTGTTGCTCTTATAAGACCTTAATGACTTGAAGGTTAATGACATGTCCATCTTTCTGCCAGAGCAGAGGCTCATTTCCTTCAACAGCTTCTGCTTGTGGATTCTTCCTTTCAGTTTATTTATCTATGTATTTTATTTTATTAATTTATTTTATTTTAAAGATTGTCTCATATCCCAAAACAGTTTCACTATATATGTTGCCCTTGGCCTGCCCTTAAAGGTTTAAGCCCTGAGCTTTCTGGAAAACATTGATACCATTGTTAAAAAGGATTGAATTTAAGTGGGAAAAAAAGAGCTTTGTGAGTGCAACAAAACTTTCTGGGGTTTGATGTTTATTTCTATCTGTACTGGCTAAAATTAATCATTTTTTATAAAAATCTAACCAAAAATAAATAAATAAACTAATAGTAATAATATATTAGTTCCCTAAATTGACTGATTTTAATTAGCGTTGTCCAAAATAAAGGTTTTTGTTTACTTACTTAATATGTCTGTGTATGCATTTATACATGTAAGAAAAATGTATTATGTTTATAGATTACACATATTTATACAGTATATATAATATAAATGATGTAAATGTATGCATGTAAAAAATATTTTCTAAATGTATACTGTATGTTTGTGTAATTATACCCAACTTTTTTCAAAAAGTGATTTTTTTTGCTACATTTTGGGTCCTTTCAGTGAAGAGTTTTTAAAAGGACATGGTTTTTGAAGAACATTTGAATAATTTAAAGAGCATTTGTTTAGTATGTTTTGTTCAATTAAAAGATTCCAGGGATGTTAAAGGTTCTTCATGGAACCATCATTGCAAAAGAACCCTTATTTTTAGTGCATGTTTTGATAATAACAAAGTTTCGGGAGGAGCGCTGGCCGAATTAATCGCAGCTGCCTTGCATCATCTAATCAATCTCCTCATTACAGTCACCCAATCACATTCCCCTTACCTCCTATAAATAAACCCATTTTCCTCACATCCGCATCTCGCTTTTGTGCAAACCCTCCGCCTCCCCTTTTCTCCTCCTCTCAGCTCCATCCACTCCTCCAGGGGGGCAACGGGAGTTCGAGCCAGGAGCTAGGGCTCAGGCCACTAGGGTTCGGAGCCTGCCGTTCTCCCGGCTCGCTTCCCGGACAGCACACCAAATTTGCTTTTTTCTTTCATCCATTAATGAGAAAGCGCGAACTCGTGAAATGGGAAACTTTGAATCAAAACACAAGATTATTTGCACAACCCAAAGGTTTAAGGAAGATAAATCTTCACTTGGTGTCATACGAGCCCAGGATGAGTTGAGTGTGGAGTGCACTGTCTCCTGAAGTCCTGAGTGGATCTCATGTTCAGTGTTTCAGGGTTTGATTTCAGGTGATGGGGACTTATTATCTGAAACAGTGCAGGTTGGCTGCTTATCCTCTGGGGTGTATCGATCCAGCAAGCTCTCTGGGACAGCTAGACCATTCTATTCTTACTGAAGCATTTACTCTATCTAACTCTCTTCCTCCAGCCCAGGCGTTCTGCCTTTGTGCTTTCTTCATCCTTCAGAGCATTATGTTACCAACATTGACTGTGGAAACCAGCAGCCAGACAGCTCTTACTGTCAAGTCCCGAAGAACAATGCATACATTACACTTCTACAATGTCTTATTTTCTGAGTCATTTGTTTTGACTGGTGTGGTATTATAAATAGGAATTAATTAAAATAATGACATTAGATGCTAATTAAGTGTTATATTAATCGGAGAAATTAAAGATAATTCAAGAGCACCCGCATCATGTTCTTGGTAAAAAGAAAAAAAAAAAGAGCTGAATTGGCAAAAACAAGGACATTTCTTATTTAGGAATGCTCATAGGTATTTTTTAAAATATGCAATCACATTAAATCAATAGCCCAAATTATACATAACTTTTGGAGCCAGATATCTAGCTGGAAAACGTAATAGAGTGGGGGAAATGGGCTGATACTCTTTACCCCTGCTAATGCAGTTCTTGCACTTTAATTGTAACTAGCGGCAAAACACATGTAACACAGATTCATTAGCTAGCTAACTATATCACACTTAGCATAACATTTTCATATCTCATATGAAACATGAATTGCTTCTTAAAAATGCCCTGGTGTAAATTGTGCTTAACTCATAACAGATTCATGCTGTGAATGGCCTAGCTGATAATAATTTTATTAAACCCGATAACAACAGATGATAGAAGGTAGAGTAAATGAAAATCATGAAACAAAATCTAGTTAAATACTGTATATACACAAAACATAATTGCATTATATCAGGAAATAAGGTAAAAATGGTTTCTTGGACCATTTTTTGTTTCACAGACCAATTTTCGACATATTTCTGAAGTTTATTTAAAGTAATTGAATTAAGCTAGCTGTTTTGATTACTTTGCTAAATTTTGAACAGTTATGTACTTTACACTGTTTATGTGTTTTTCATCGGGTGGTCATGGAAATATAAACATGTTATTGCTGTCATGGTTGTGACACCAATACCATGATTTCTGGATATTTGTGATTTAAAATAAAATTGTGTGGACTTTGGAGTTGTTACAATACTTTAGTACAAAGCATACTTTAAATGTATTCAGTCACCCCTGATAAAAACTTGAGAAATGACTTCAGCAATAACTCAAGCTGTGCATCATGATGTGAATCATGCTGGGATTTTGATTTCCTGATTTTTTAATGCACCTGCTAAGTTGAACAGTTTCAAAAAGTATCGTTCCAATCATTCCGTCGGCGGATGGAAAACAAAGAAACAACACCTGTTCAATAGTCGTTTCAATATTCATTCATTATTGAAGGTGTCTCTGTACCAGCCATATTTTTAAGCAGATCAGACCAAACACAATTTCACTCCAACTGCAGCTTTTGATGTGGACCCAAGCATTTCTGATGGTGGAAACATATTTTTTTGAAACTCCAGCAAACTGCAACAAAGTCCGATTCAAAACAGAGGTATATAAAATCAGTCTGATTAATAATTCCTAATTAATATTAGGAAACTGTTTTTATGGCTTTAGAAAAAAAAAAAAAAAAAACAACTCATTCCTTCATTCATTCGTCCATTAATTTATTCATTCAGTATTACTAGTTTTAGTTTTCTAAACTAAATGAAAGTTAATTAACATATACAATAATATATTAATAATAAATTAACTATTTTTAGGGAATTTAACTTTATAAAGTTATAACACAGAATTTTGGTTTAAAAGTCATAAAAAAATGCTTTAATTTGTAAGATGATTGGATTGAATATGATTATTAATATTTAATGTTTTTTTCAGCTTCAAGTTAGTACTTTTTATTGTTTATTTTCTTTTTTTGAAACCTTTTAATTAATGTATATTTTTCTTTAACCCCACTGTCTGACGTGGATTCATTTTTCAATATGAAATCCTTTAGTTATTATGTATATATAATCACACACACACACACACACACACACAGTATATATTTTAAAAATATGTACAGTAAATGCCTATATTTATATTCATATAATTTATATTATAAATATTTAACATAAAATGTTTTTCTTAAATATGTACATGTATATGTGCATGTGAATTTATATATACATAATAATTATACACAGCACACATATATATTATTTAAACAAATCTTTTATTTTGGTTTAACAGCACTAATAACTTTGGTAAACATGTCTAAACTAGATTGTTACTGTATTTTACTGTATTTTGAGAGCAAAAAGTGAAATATCAGTCCTTAGCTCACAAAGCAACGAGGTGTTTTTCTGTTATTTATTTCTTATAGCTATTGAACTCCGAGATCTGAGTCTTTAGTGAGTATAGGTCACGTTCTTCACATTTCTTGGAATATATCCACAGTCGGGTGCAGTTGTGTGTGAGTGTAGGTCAAAAAAAGCAAAGGGACAGAAACTAAGAAGAATAAGTCAGTGCAGATGGCCTCATTTCCTTCATGCAGTGGTGTACAGCTGACACTATTCATGATGGTCCTCACGATGATGATGCAAACATACTGTAAAGACGGAAACAAACAATCAAGCCAAGTATGAAGATAGCTGAAGATACCCTGTAAGTGCCTCAAATTGTTACTTCAGTTTTTCACACATTTTCATTGCTTCCGTGTCTGCTGTTGACTCTGTATGAGCTCATTAAGCCAAACACATTAAATGAAGCATTTGTGATCCGTCTGGTGATACTTTCTATTTCTGCCCTTCATTAATCCTTCAAAAGATGTTGACGGTGACAAAAACATTCCCCAAACGACTTTGAGCTTTGCGCTCAGTT
Source organism: Enteromius argenteus (assembly GCA_032357425.1). NCBI lineage: Eukaryota > Metazoa > Chordata > Actinopteri > Cypriniformes > Cyprinidae > Enteromius > Enteromius argenteus. The sequence goes on from JAUCMR010000002.1 coordinate 2,666,703, forward strand.
CCCCAAGTATATCATCGAATTAGTTATGCGAGACAGGCGTAACTCGGTGCTGAACTTGATGAAAGTGCTAGACTTCCATTGTCTTATGATGCATTATTAAAAAAAAAATGCTATTTGTGGTCCACTGAGGATAAAAGCTGCTGACAAGTAGACTCATTGGAGAATAAAATGTGGGTTGCAGATTGTGCATGGGGTGTAAACGTGAGCATTCTTGCAGAGTTGACTCTGAAAGCGTATGCAGGTGTGCTAATGTGTCAAAGACCCAATGTGTTGTTTTGTCTTAATTGCCTTAATGTATTCAAAAATGCATACATTGACTTAAACACACCTTTTCCATTAAGAGCATGTTTTAATGTCTATTTGCAATAAGTAGTGATATTTGTAAAAAGTACTTATCTTGAAAAATGTATATATTTTTAATTTGTTTAAATAATTATTGTAATTAGCAAATATGCATATTTAAAGTGATATATATATGAACTTTTATATATATATATATATATATATATATATATATATATATTGATTATATGATTGATTGATTGATTGATTGATTGACTTTTCTTTTTTCATGGACCACCAAACTTTTTTTAGAGAGTTTCAAGTCTGAACAAGCCTGAACATATGCTGTGAACTTTCAACTTTCGTATAGTTATTTGTTTGTTTGTTTACTTAATTACTTATGATGAAACTCCTGTTTTGCGTTTTCACAAATGTGTATTTATTTATTTATTTATTATTTTGGTATATATGTATTTATTTATTACTTTTTTCATAAAAACAAATCCTACAGTTGGTTTTCTTTAGGTTGGAGAGTTTTCTTCAATTGATTTTTATTTTATTTTATTTTATTTTACAGCCCCTATACCACTCACTAGGGCATTTCAATTGAACCCATTGCCCCAAATAATGACAGCAAAAGTATGCATGCCATCTGTTTCAGACTCCATTTGATGTATCATGCCCCATTCACTAAACCCAGAAGCATAGAAACCCAGAGTAGCTCATCAGATGCTGTGTTGATAGTTGTACAATACACCCTCATCGTCTTTGTAACTCACTTTTTCTCACCACTTGCAGTTATAGATGCATTCTCCTTGAAGGACACTAAAGAGCAGTTCCCTTACCTCAACATTTGTTTTTCATTTCCATCTCGCCATGCTAATTCGTCAAAGTGAAGCTAGCATTGTGTTTGTGTGAGGCCTAGCTTGAAAGCTTGTATTGGTGTACGCAACGCAACAGAGAGCCCACATATGTCAAACGGCAAAGTCTGGGCATTAATCTTCACGCCTCCATCCGCACACACTCTCAGAGAGAACCTTTGTTATCGGCTCTCGCCATTCTTACAACTCAGAGTTGCCAATATACAACTAATAGCTGTTTTCAGTGCTATGATACCAGTGCAAAACTTGTTCTACGATGCACACTGCAGTAGAAAAGCACAACTTTAGAGGTCGATAGCTGTCCTCCAGGCTGATAGATGATATGGCTTTTGCTAAGTATACACAATTAGCAGCTTTCAAATGAGCCTTTGAAGGTCACATTCCATGTCAAGTGCATATTAATATATTTTATGTTGTATTTATGAATGTCATCACAATTAATGGATGCTACTTGAATTATGCTCATCAGGAGATGTATCGTGCACTAAAAAAAAACAAAACAAAAAAATACCATCTGTGTTGTTTAAGCGTGCCGTCATTCTGAGCCTCTGCTCCTTGAGCTACAATTTAGTATGGAATTAAAATACACTTTGAGATAAATTGTGCAAAGATAATTATGTTTTAATATCACCATAAATGCCACGACTGTATATGTAGTCATAAAATTAGTGCAATTACTGTACATGATCTAATGTCTCTGTTTGCATGTGTGGCAGTGGCGGTAAATCTGCTGATAGATTGCCCTCTTAGATTCTGAGCTTCAGTGTGTGTGTGTGTGTGTGTGTGTGCGCTCGGGTTTTGCACGAAGAAGCAAACATTGAAGTCGAATGGTTGTTTTAAAAAACGAATGCTTGCAATAAGTTTTAATTTCCTGTGTGGTTTAGCAGCTGTCTGGTGGCCCTTAAAACAGAAAATGAAACTTAAAATGTAGTGATTACCAAAAGAAGAGAGAAGTCAATTTAGACATTTCTGAAAATGTGAAAGACATTTCACTCTATACATTTCTGACGCCCCTGGTGCATATCATAAATGTGACTCGTATTGTCTTATGTATCGCCAGGGGTGTTCATCCCTTCTTCTTGAGGGTGGTATTTTAATTGTAGATCTATGCCAAATTTATTTTATCATATTTATTCAATTTTGTCCTGTTTTTGTTTAGACAGGTATTAGTCAACTAAATGTCTGAGCGTTTTAGTCATTTTTGTCATGCTGTACGTATGTTTGGCTGATATATCGTTGTTATTATATATTAAATATTATATTATCATTGTTCTAAACACCACTTTTAACCCTGGTTAAAGACACATTTCACACCTGTAATTTGAAAGCAGTGTTAGCCCCACATTTTACCCGGGGTTATGAAACCCTGCTCCAGAGCAAGGTTAGCACCGCATTTGTGGTGTTAACCCCGCATTGCGGTGTTTGTTTGTTGCTGCTGGAGGTTTGGCAACAGACAGCCAACCAGAAATTGAGCTGCAAGGCTCGCATCACGTCAGTAACAAAAAATTAGTGCAAACAGCAGCTGGTGAGAGAAAAGCAAGAAATACCAAAACACTTTAAAGAAATTGAAATAAATATTAACATACTTCGGTCCTTATTTTCTTTCTTTTGTACTTTTGTCTTTGTTTTCTTGCATTTGTGTGTGTCATCTCACACCTAAAGACACGTTTATTAATGAAATTAAAACTACTGGAGGTCCACTGTCCTGTAGAATTAGGTCCAAACCCAATTAAAACACATTTGTACTAGCCAGCCCATCATTGATTCTTAGAATTAAAGAAATTGCTTTTTTTCATTTATTAAGTTGTACCATACAACATTTATTGGATCAACAGTAAACTCTGCAAGATGATGGTCTTTCAGGTCTGAGATTGGACAACCCTGCACTTGGTCATCCTTGAATTTCTCCACTCTTTACACACAAAAAAATGTAAGGTGGAGAATGTGCTCACATTCTGAACCCATCAAGATCAGAGCAGAAACATGAAGAACTCAAACCACAATGTAACTAGTCATGTGTTGCTGATGACGTGATTGGACAAGATCATACAAGGTAACATCTAACACCAATGGAAGGTCAGCACAATCTATCACACATCCTGCCTCTACAACAGGAGTGTCAAACTAAGTTCCTGGAGGGCTACAGCCCTGCAGAGTTTACATTCAACCCATATTTTTAAATGCACCTGATCCATGTAATTAAGTCCTTCACTCTTATTTGAAAGTGACGTGGTTTGTGTGTTGGAACAGGGTTGGAACTAAACTCTGCAGGGCTGTGAGTTTGACACCCCTGCTCTACAAAGACCTTCCACCCCTGGAAACATTCTCTGGTGTTATGTCCCTAGTAGCTGGAGGAAACACCCAAATGTTCTTTTCTTCAAACGGACCTGTTATTCCAGTGACACTCACGAACAGACCCTCCCTTTCCGGACAGATTATCCTAGAGTGTTATCCAAACAAGATTCTCACGTTGTTTTCCTAGCGAGTGGCAGTGTCTGGTGAGTAGCGTGCCACCTGTGGGAGCAAGAAGGACCACTAAGCGAGGCAATCACGCTGGGATTACCCTGAGGTAACAAGAGAATTTGGATGAAGTCACGGCAGCTTTTGGTTGCCCTGCAGTGAGAGGCTCCAACCCAGGGTGTGAGTTTAGGGAGGGCTTTTAAGAGAAAGAATGGATACAACTGAGGAAAAGTGGATGGGAAAGGAGGTAGGACAGATAAGCATGAAGCATAAGACGGTGTTATGAAAGGTTTTCTCATGGGCAGTAATAATGTGGAATACAAAGCAGGCTTGTCAGAGAAGAGCCTGTTGGCCTGCCAGAACGTGTACCCTTCGTAAACGAGAGTGTCCCATAGTAAACAGCTGCAGTTTCCTGTCTGCTGTCAATCTGCAGTCCCTGTTACCTCAACTGCTCTCTCTCGAGAACCTGTAGTAGAGATGCTGTAATCAAGGTATAAGGTTTTGATCAAGGTGGCTTTGCATCAAAGATGAGTTGTAAACTCACAATCAATAGACGCCTTCAGCTTTGAGAATACAGCAGGTAATGCAATGTTGCCAAAACCAAAATCAAGCCAAGACTTTGAATTAAGAAATTGCACAGCAGTTCTGACAGCAATTGATTAATGATGTCAAGTATAAAAAGCTATATTTTGCAAGAATTTTGAGATGCAAATTCTCAGAGACGATTTTAGGAAGTGTGCTGTTTGTTAGCATGAAAACGACCTAATAATAATTGGTATGCTGTGTGTAAGCAAAACTAGATATCTTCAATTATAATCAAACTTGCTCTTTGTGCTGCAAATATTCAATATTGCTGCATTTGCAGTGTATACATGCTGTGAAACTCTCAGCATCGTAAACCTCCCTTTGAGAAGTTGGGTCTCCATTCCCAAATTCTACATCATCAAAGCAATGTTTTTGTTACTAATTCACCCCCTTCAACATACATTCAAGACAATTACATTGATTTCAGATTGCCTGCTTGGAACAATGTTCTTATGTTTATGCATAAGCCATTTTTATGTGGTCTATGGCATAATTATACAGCTTAAGATTGACTAGTGAAGTTGCTGTTCACACAAACTAGGGACTACTCTGTTTTTAAAATGTTTTGTTTAGTCACCCCATGTTGTTCCTTGTTTTACAGGGAATATGTAGGAATATTCTTGATTGCAGTTCACCAGAGGCCATTTCATCTTCTGGTCCAGAGAGATCTTGTAAACCCTGGTCAAAGTGATTTTTCTCATCAGAAGCATGATTTATCTGTCTTTTAGAGACATGCCTAGGCCTGACATGATGAATGATCTAAAAGTGCTACTCTGGCTGAGACACTGGTATCCTCTCAGAAATGCTTTGTGTTCCCTTCAGCAAAGCAACATTTTCAAATCGGAGTACATGCTTCGCACCAAATCATCAAATTCCAGTTGCAAGAATTTCCCCTTTTCGACATAAACACATCACCATCTCAAAAGACCCTTTGCATCGGGATTGATTGGGGGAAACGATAACAACGGCTGAGCAAATGGAGACAAATTATGCCAAGCGTTGTTGGTGCTCTGAGTGGCTGTCAAAACAGACATAAAAAATGAACGGCAGGATTCTTTCTGACCCCTCCCGGAGCTCGTTCCCTCCTACTGCCACCCTGCGAGGGGAATGGGAACAGGGCAGGAGCGATTGTTGGTTTTAGGCCTCAGTGTACTTCCTGTAAACGATGGGAGTGCTTTGTAATGACATCCAGGTATGTTTGCTCTTCATTTTGCACGGCTCATCTGTGATCGGTGCTGGAGGACATGTGTGCCGGTGGAGATGTAGTAAGAGAGGGAGGCAGATTTCCATTCCTCCTTCTGATGAGGAGAGGGGGCCGCAGACACAGGCCTGCCACGGGATGTTTACATTCCACCAGCAAGGCCACGCAATTCCCTCATTCAAAGCAGAGCTGAGGTAGAGCGGAGGAATAAATGTGCAAGTAATCTGGGTATAACGGTATGTTTTCTCCAAGGGCCTGGGGCCAATGCAGCAGGTTCATGCCATCTACTTCAAACTAAGAATGAATTAGAAACTAATTGCAGAGTCACCAGGCAGCAAAGTGCTCTTGAAACTTGATTTTACAATCAGTTTATTTCTGCCACACTTTATTTTTTACAGCCACATCAGTTGTTAGTCCAAGTATACAAATATTTATAAGCTAGAGGACTTCATAACATGCCTGTGGCGCTGCAAGGAAGCCTCAGTGACTTACCTGAAGACTCCAGAACACTGTCAGTTGATTTTTTAATGCTTTTTGATCTCGCTTGTAACCAGTGAACATTGCACTCTGGAATATCTTGGCCCATGGTCATCCTTCAAATATGAATGAAACCTAGTTTGGAAACAGATTGTAAACTGCACATTGTGCTTATTGAGGTGGATGGAATAATTTTTGGCTTGCAGGAAAACCAATTCCTTTGAAATCTTAGCTACACTGCAGTGTTCAACTTAATATTTTTCCCTTCTTTTTCCAAAAGGCCAAGTCATGATCTTTATGGAAGCTATATTGGAGTTTCCTGACACAAAGCAAAAGTAATGAAGCGACAAGAAATTAATCACATTTCTCAAGCTTTGTCTGCAACAAACCAAATTTGCCATCTGCTTGTAAAGCCTCGTTGGCAACCCAGGCTAATTGGAAACACGTGCCTCTACATACATTTCTGCTATTCTGTAATTATTAATGTACCTTACTGCACATTTCGAGGCAGTTTCAAAGTGAAATGTCCAGAGAGTGGCGCTAAAACACACGTTCAATACGTGATCGTGGCATGTTTTTATTATGTTGGTACAGGTACATATTGCATTATACTGACTATAATGCTGCTTGAGGTACATTTTGTGGCGATTCTATCCCCTACACCAAATCCAAACCTAAACATACCTGATAGTGTTAACAAATGCAAACGTAAGGTAAAAATGTATTCGCTGCTGCAGCTGTGCTATTTTAACTTCCTTATGCAGATTTGAGTTGTTCTGTTGAACCATAGTTTCAAGGGGTTCAAACCAGAGCTTTTCATCATCTAAGTGTGACGCCGTATCACAAGACCTACCGAGTAAACCTATTGAATTAGAAAAATCATACATATGACACTTTATATGTGATGACAACATTCAAAAGTATCAGTTTTTTAAAATCTGGAGGATGTTAAAATGGTTTTGAACTCATTACATAATGTTCTGCAAGTAATTGTGTGATAATTAGCCTTTATTAATCAAAACTGTACCTGTAAATCATCATCTCTTTTTGTGAAAAGGAATAAAAGTTATTGTAGTTTTACTGCCTCTAGTGTTCATTTCATCTGAAAACTTCATTGATTCATACTGTATGTATAGATATGTTTTTTTTTTTGTTGTTGTTGTTGTTTTTTGGGGTTTTTTTTTTTGCAAAAATGTATGTAAAGTTTGTAAAACTCTCTACCTGTAAGTCAAATGTTTGTTTAAGTTTGGTTGCTGATAACACATTCTTAGCTGTAACAGCGGTAACTCTGACATCATCTTGTCATTTCATACATCATGCACTTTTTAGTGAACTAAATACATCCCTGAGCCGAATAGGATGCAGATACATGTGTGTAACACATGCCAAATGTAGAACAAATGCTGTTTGGTTACTGGAAAATGTAAAACTTGCTAAGCTAAGAGCAGCTTTGATATAGTTTGTTTCCTTGTGCGTCATTTTTCAAAACATTTGCACCTCCATCAGTCACTGGAATGCCTCCATGATTGGATGGAGGTGAGGAGAGATATCCCACATCCAATTTTGAATGAAACACAACACTAAACATTAAGTATGTTCTAATTGGCTTTTGCATAAAAGCATAAATACCTGATGATGGAAACACCCGGTTGGTTGGGACACGGTGAAAGACTAAACCAGTGCCCTGCATATTTTTGCAATCGCGATAATCACAGCATAGCATCACCACCACCATGGTAACATTCTGTATGGACCAGTTGCTGGAATAATCTGATGCTGCCAGAGCCATGCTTCAACAGTGTAGCTGAGATCCTGTGATACACAACCTACCCACTTGATAGGCCATCTTACCATACTTACGTGATTCTCAAAATTGCATCAAATCAATGACATAAGCACAGCGAGCCCAACTCCATATATCTACTCACAGCCTGTCAGCAGCAGCTCCACATGTGGAATGCCAAGGATGTATGTTACTGTATATTAGCAAATGAAGAGGGGGGTGCTATTGCTGTGGAGTGCATTTCTGAGATTAGGATCCAGTTCAATCAGGGTTGCCTTTGTGTATTAGGGCTTTGGGTGGGAGTGGGATGGGGTGCTTTAATCTCCTCTGGTGCCGATTTGCATTGGAGCGTTGCCTCATGCTGCTCTCCATCACAAGGGGCTGTTGAGTTGTACATCCTGTTTCATCTCCTCTGGCAGGCTCCTCGTGTGTCTGAGGAAACAAAGTGAGACTGAGTTTTTATCAAAAGTTCCGTTGTGCAATGAATTGGGAAAATAATAAGCCATTATTTAAAAAGAAATCATAGAATGATTCAAGGAATCTGGTAATATGGCTATTTTAATGGTATGAATCATTTTTCTATAAACACACACCTGCACAGGGCAGTGCACTGCCCACATTATTATATTCTACTCAGTTTTCGTTCTGACTATTAAAGTTATTATATAAATGTTATATAAAGAGATATTATGTAAATGTTACAAATAAATCAGAGCTGTACAAAACTGAATCCCTTGAACAGATTTTATGATTTTACTGCATTTGAAGGACATTGGACATGACACTAAGCAAAAAAGATTGTGACCACTGTTTAAGAAAGAATGATAAGAATATGTAGGGTTGGGGAATTATGAAATTCATTTCAAATATATATATATATATATATATATATATATATACACAACCCCAATCTGTCAGTTACTGAGAACATAAAATGTGTAATTCAATTACAGTTACTTCTAAAAATACTACATAGGGGGTTTTATCTGAACATTTTTACACACATAAAGATATGATTGTTTTATTTCCCATATTGCATCAACTGCTCTAAAATATGAGACACCAATGTTTCAGGAGTTTAGGACACAAAGTAGGACATTCTTATATATTATGCTTATATATTATTGTTTTATTCCCTATTTGAGTTCATGTATATGCCTTTTAAAGATTAACTGTTCATGAATAGTGTCATGCTATGATTTTAAAATCTGTTTTAACCTCAGAATGATCTCGAAGTAAATCTAAATAAGGGTGTGGTTTTAAAAATCTGACAGTAATCAGTGTTAAGTACTACTATGTAAGGTTAACCCTGTCTGCTTTAAAAGTTTGAAAATGATTAACAATTGAAAACATGTGTTAGAAATTTAGAAAAGCAACCAAATGGTACCAGTTACATTACTTTAATAAAGTAATTGAAATAGTTACACTACTTGTTACATTTTAATCTGTAACATATTACATTTCCAAAGTAACCTTCCCAGCATGGATTATATTGCATTAACACATATTAGCATCCCTGTACGCATTTATAATGATAATCTTTGATTGCTGTTTATGATTTGTTCTCAAGAAATGCAGCCATCAAAGATCATTTTATGATCTTGGTATGAAACTCAAATGGTGGGCGTAAAGCAGCAGTTTTACTATGACATTAAACATGACTCCAGCAGTTATTCTGTGAATTGTGGGCAAGGATCGAACACTGGATTTGAACATGGTTTGAGCAATCCATCTCTAAATATAAATTCTATTCACATTTTTTATTTTTTTTTAGATAGTATGTTAAGTGTACACCTATTAGGGGTTTTCTTAGGTCACAGGCTAAAACAAAACTTGTAGAAAGAGTGTCGGTCTTCAGCTAGAGTCTTTGAAGCATGTGGTGCATCACGGGAGGTCTGGGAGGAGAGAAAATGAGGAACAGTGCCAGTGGCTATGAGTAAGCAAGCATCCCCCCCGACAAGTGTAAAAAAATAAACCAAGTAGCTGAACCCACATTCCCAATGTAGAGCGTCTAAGCCCAGGAGCCCGATGATGAAGCTGTCTGATCCATGTAGTATCAATCTGATGCTTTCTAATCCTATTGACCTTTCCAGACTATGTAGCATTTCATGACCTTTGTTTGTGTGAAAATCCCACTGTGTTACAATACAATATCAGCCAGGGAGGGAAAAGTTCCATATGCCACAGTTCTGCCCAGCCCACCCGCGGCTTGGAGGCATGGCTACTGTGCGATGAGTCTTTCTAAACTCTGGCAGCTCTGAGAGCATGCTAATGCCACGAAATCAAAGATGGAACCAAATATTCATTATTGGGGAAACCACGTTTTAAGAATCAGTCACTGAAAAGTCTTTACTAATTAAACTTTTTTAATATTGCTGGTGATTCCAGTTTAGGCAGGTTTGGAGCTGGTAAAGCTGGCTGATGGTTAAGTTAGTTAAGAATGCTCTTGGGACAGCAGCATACCAGTATCCCAAACATGACAGTATTGCTACCATAGGTTTCTCAACAGGCAATGCCTGGCATGAAATGTGTGGTTGCACTATGTATTTTCACAAAGTGCTTTTTTTTGATAAATTGTTTCAGTCACCACTTTATCCAGGGTTTGAAAAATTAAAAAGAAAACTTTAAAAGAGACAGACATGTACATGTGAAATATTTTTAATGAGTTTAAGCATTGATTATTCCCTTAAATAAGTAGTTTATTATTCACACTACAGTGCATATAATGGTATTTATTAACCATTGCTATATAGATGCTAATTTTGTCTAGTGCTCTTACAAATATTTTAGCTTGCCTGTGAAAATGTAGCTACTCTGCTGTATGTCATATAATTTCTGTGCTAGTGACTGTGCTAGTAATAACCAGTTAGCAATAACCAGTCTGTGGGCTTTTTTTTTTTTTAGTACTGTCAGTTTAACAGAGTTGCCAGTTGCTATGAAAACAAATAAAAACTAAAAGAGTCCGTTAACCCAACCGGATCTCATGGCAATTTGTAAATATTTTACAAGTTTCTAATTCGTATGAATTTGTATGAATGACCTACACATAACCCCACCACTAAACCTACGCGTCACTGGAGTTTAGAGTAATCATACAAAATCGTATGAGTGAGGTCGTACAAATTTGTACGAATTAGCACAAATTTGGCACCTTGTACGAATATGTACGAATTGGTCATGACATTGTGTTGGTCAACCCTAAATTGGAACTTCCCACTTTATTAACTTTCCAAAGTGTCAAATTATGTGAAAAAAGACGAGTCCAAAGATGCTTATAATAGCAGCATCTGGCAACACAACAGAGGCTGTGCCCATGCTCTCACTCACAGCTAAATATGTACTCTGCTGTCATGTACTCTACAGCCTTTTCTCTGCAAGTTTGAAAACAAAGGACACTCACAGCTTCTGTTTGCACAGTCAATTAACTGCTTTGTGCATTTGCCGCATGTTTCAGAAGGACAGCTGTTCCTCATCTAGCCAGGACTGCTAGATCTAGTCCATCCGGTCCTCTGTTGGCTGGTCTAGAATTCCCTCCACAAGCAACACTGCATATGTCCTGCTCATAAACCTTTAGCACTTCCATGTGGGTGTAAAGTCCCTCTCCTCTCATCTCTACATGACGCCTCCGCTAACCTCTGCGGCCAGTTTACAGCTACATTATCAAGTGTCAGTTTGACTGCTTCTTTAAACTCCAACCATATTCCCCTTCCATCCTATTACTAATGGGACCTTCAAACGCATTGCCCTTGAAACTCTTCACATCTCACATTCATGGCACATTTGTATGTGTTGTATGTTTTTGGGCTTGAGGAATCAAACTTGATGCCTTAATTTCCTGTCCTAAAGATAATATTGGGTTGTGGAGTATTAGCTATGCCACCATGTGGTAATACTTGTAAAGAAAGCTAAACTAAACTCTGATATGGCCCTAAAAGAAGAACCTGCTAATTATATAATGGGGAGGTATTCTAAGCTATCGAAAAGGTAGCAGATATAAGCAATTGTTCCTGTACTTTGTTGTTTTGTGCCAATGCGCCACCGTTTACGTGCCCTATCACCGCCTGCCCACCGCTTCAACAGATAAGCAGGCAGGAAACAAGAAATGGATTTATTTGATGCTCCGTAACAACACGGTCTGGCAAAAGTGGGCCGACAAGTGAGAGACAAGCCCTTAATGAGAATCCTCAAAGGGAACAAGGCAGAGGGCAAGGCAATGACTCCCGTGCTAAAGATATTTGGAGAGGAGATATTTCACAGGCTTACACAACTGAGATTCCCCACAAAGCATTGTCTTCAGAGGTTTTCTCTGAAAAAAAATAGAGCAATAAAATGGGCTTTTGAAAAGTTCAGCCAGAATTCAGGCGTTTAACCTCCTCGCAATTATTCTTTTTTGATATCTAACATGTGTTTGAGAATGATAATTATGTTTGGTCAATGGACACAATTAAATTGGTTCAAAGAAATGATAGTGTGAAGGGGATACTGTGTTGAATACAAAACAGTATGGTTGCATGAAATGCGTTACATGTGAGTTTAAAGCAAAGAGAATATAATTACTCTTAATTTTAAAGTAGAAAAAGAATCTATAGAATGATAATCAGGATGATGAAATCAACAGACATTCAAGATAGTTCCCAGCACAAGAAGACCTGAGATTTTTCTTTGAGCTAAAAAGAAACACAAAATATATTTTATTCCCATCCTGTCGTTTTGAAATGATAGATCACATTATAAAAATGTCCTGTTTGTATTCAAAGGCGTACATTTTGGTTGCTTAGCAGGCATCAAATCGAATATAGAGGAAGTCCCCCTTTATCAACACTGGTGCTGTGTTCAAATCTCAAAGATTTTATTATCATTTTTTTTATTTTGTCATTGCTTATAAGCTTAGAGGTTATTAGTAATAGGTTGTTACCTGAAAAGATAGAAACATGTTTGCTTTAAGCAGAACATTTGCAGCCAAATAACTGCATGTCATGTTATCTGAACTGAACCGGTCCTAATGGGTGTTCAGTTGCCATTCTCCTCTTTTGAGCACAATAGCTTTTCACTGTGGTATCACAGGCTTTGACATCGGAGTAAATGTAAAATTCATGGATTTGGTTGGCCCAGAGCGTGTGGATTAAGCTACAGGGGTAGTTAGTCAGGTCAGTGGAAGAAAGAGAAATTGCTTTTTCCGACCTTTGTGTATTGTGGGAGTCACAACAGCATAATGAAAGTCAAAGAAGAGCATTGATGTGTTCTCCGAGTTTTGTTTGTTTGCCTGTTTGTGCATTCTGAACCTACTTTTTCCTTATGTTTCTTTCATTGTTGCAGCTGTCGCATGACAGCGGACATCTATAGGGCATTGCTCGTAGTTGCGACATGAAGAAATATATTTTCGTTTGATGTCAAAACCCATAACAACACGCCGTGGGGTGTAAAAGAGATTCTGTAAGAAAACAACCACATCTTCCTTTTTCCTGTGAAAAACAGTAATGACTGAACTGATTGTAAATAGAAAAAATAAACAGCCCTGCTATTTTCTCATCACAGAAAGCCAGTTGTATTCAATATTTGACTAGATATTCATACTAAGTTAATTTATAGATTATACATTTTTTATAGATTATAGTTAGTTTTTTTTCCCTCACACAATCTCATAAAATCCAGTGTGACAGAAACAAGCTTTTAAGACAACCTTGTTCTCCTCAGACTCTGTCACATGCTGCCTTCATGTCATGAAGAAATGATCATGTTTAAGACGAGCCCACATGAACACCACCGAAATGTCCTAAATACCAGTGAGAAACACTGGATTATCTTTGAGCCCTGGGTTTTGTAAGAGTGGGAGTGGGGACGATTGAAAGAATGGCTGAAACACATATGCATGTATAGATATATAATGCAATCTGTGTTAGTCTTTAAAGTATATCACATGGCTCAACAATGTGAGCAAGAAAGCTCACATTTACAAATAACAGATGTGTGCAAACGAGTGCTGTCAAACTATTAATCACGATTAATCGCATTCAAAAGAAACGTTTTTGTTTACGTAATAAACGTATGTGTGTTGTGTTAATTTATTATGTATATGTCTATACCAGCCTGATCTCACAGCAATTTGTATATATTTTACAAGGTGGCTAATTCGTATTAATTCATAGGACCTCACTTATACAAATTCATACGGTTTTTGCTACATCGTACGCCCCTAAACCTACCTGCCACTGGGGTTTTAGACAAATCATACAAAATCGTACAAATTTATACGAATTAGATACCTCGTAAAGTACGTTTAAAGAGTTGATATTATTAGTATTTTGGTTACACAATAAACCAACAAAACTCTCTTGTGTCCTGCACAAGAATGTAATTTCTGTATGCTTTAGGAAAGACAAACTCATTATTGCATTCTTTTTTACTGCGCCTCAAAAGCAGCTGAATTTTTCCTAAGGAATAAAGTAACTGAATATTTACTAAACTAAAGTGAGAAACTAAAGTGTTGTAACTAAAGTCGACCATCTGTTATGTTTCTTCAGGTGCAAGGATTCAGTATGAAAGAATAGGAAGTGATGTCACTATGCAGTGCGGCTCTCTGGACAACGACGCCTCGGTAACATGGAAGGTGAACGGTACGGATGTGAAGGCCCGTCGGCGGGAAGAAGGACCACGGCTCATTCTGATGGAAGTGAACATGAGTAGCAACGGCCTGTACAGCTGCTTCCAGAATCCCGACGGCCAGCGCCGCGACCAGATCAATCTCCGCGTTGGACGTAAGTAGTGTCTATCCCGCTTTCCTCTTCCTCATAGTCACTACATCCTTCCCAGAACTCGGAATAACCCTGCGCAGTGTTTACCCTGACACTTTTTTTTTCTAAACAAGCACTGAACTCGTTTCCGCCACTTGCTACCCGGTCATCTCTTCGAGGCCGGTGACCTCTTGTTTGGATGGCTCTTCTGTGTATTTGAAGTGTGTAATTATTAACAACAAACGTCATTGTTTGACCCTGACCGCTCCTCGGTTCTCCTCCGGCCCTTGATCCCAAGCCTTGTCTTCTCCAGCAAACAGCTGCTTCTATCTGTGTGGGAGTCACTGGGGTGCAAGTTTTATGTCTTATCTATTTGTCAACTGGATTAATTTGTCATGCTAGATCTTTTTTTATGCGGACACACAACGCGATGGGAGAGGAGATGGTAGACGTCCAGATGAGTTCAATACAACAGGATGCTTTGGTAGAGCTTCTGAGTGCCCCCCCACCCCAAAAAAAAAAAAAAAAGAAAAAAAAGATTCAATTACAACAATGTTGAGCATTCAAAATAAGCCAATTGTAAAGCACACAGCAATCGAATAATAACATAAGACTGTAGTACTGCTACTGTAGAAAGACCGGTATCGCTACCAGGGCTCACAAGTAAGAGATTACAGTTTACTAATCCGTTACAAACCATTTCAAGCCTGTGTTGAGACTGCCATTAAAACTAAAAATCTTACATGTATTGTTCCTAAATATACTTTTAATTGATTTATTTATGTATTAAACTATTTAATTATTATTTATTATTTATTTAGTTATTCCAAAACTATTCAGAGTATAAACGCACTTTATCTTTTAGCTATTATTTTTTATATTTAGTATGTATTATTTCTATTATTATTGTTATACCTTTTTTTTTTCTTTTTTTTGGTAACTGTATGAATTCCAGTATTTATTTAGGTAAAGAAAAGCTTTTGTAAAGAAACCTAATGTTTTGAGCTCTGATTATCATCTTAGAATAAACTTGGTACTAAAGTACCAAAAATAAATAAGTAAATAAAATTATTACTTTTATTTTTATTAATATTATTATTTTTTTATAATATCTAATATAGCTGCATATTAAACATTTAATGTCTTCGGAGAGGCTGTGCACTTCATGAATGCGTAACAGAGGTGGGTGATGTGGTTTTTGTGATCTTACCTTTAAATTCTTTCCCTTAACTCTCTGATAACCCTAAAGCTAAATTATGAGCTGCTACGCTGCAAAGCACCGTAATCAATATTATGTGACAAGATGCTACCCGTAACGCCGCCTGACAGCAATTTCATTGACTAATCAAATTAGACGAATGAAGAGGGGAAAAGTGGAGATGAGTCCTCTTATGAGAACATGATGAGGAATGTGCATCATCACCCACCTCTGCATGCTTCCACGGCTCCTGAAAATAACTTGTATGAAATGTAAGCGTGATCACATGATTACTAAAAATGGTTTAATTCCTCTAAAGGAAATTCATTTTACATGCTTTAATAATGCATGGTTTCAAAGAGCATGCCGATTTTCTTGCACAAAACTACAGCAAATTTCCACTGTTACTTTAATTCTGTCTCTGCAAACTAAATGTCTTTAATATCTTGATTGTTTCTCGTAAGATAAAATGTAGAGCAAATTAAAGGGATAGGGAAAGCCATTCCATAGGGATAGCCCCAATCCCTTTCACACAGTTTTGAAAAGATGCGAGGGTGAGTAAATGATGACAGAATTTACATCCCTTCAAGACATTAATCCTACACGCGTCTCCTCTGTTTACTTCTGGAATTAACATCTGTTCCAGGTGATCTAAACACAAGCGATCAGCCGAGACAGATTGCCATTTACACCTAGTAGTAACATCCTAAATGCATCTCCTGTGACCTCTTATGATCAGATTTCCTATCCACATACTTTACCTGCTACGTCAGTGTGTTACTGTGTGTCGATGAAGCACAAAAAGTTGAAAAACTCAGCACAGTTTAGCAGATGGTCCCACTTTAGAATCTTATAACCAAGCGAAGGTGAGAATGTTATTTCATTGTTGGACTTTGGTGCTCATAAAAGCGATTGTGAGCTTAGCCTGACGGCCACATTCTCTCTCTCACGGCGGCTGGGTCACGGGCAAGCCGGCTCAGCTAACAAGATAAGTTCTGCAGCTAAGTGCCTGAATGAGAATGGCATGGTCCCAATCCCACAGACAGGGAGAGGCCCCTCCGCAAGTGCGTCAAACACTCTGCCTATCTGTGACAGGAACGCTTGCCAGGAATTAGAGGGGAAGAATCGGCTATGGCCATTTACAAGGATTCCTGTAGTTCCTCTAAACAGTCTTTAGTGGTCTGTCATAACCAAAACAGCTTGTAGGTCAACTTTCACAGACAAACCATAGGAAATAAGTTATGGTTTCCTTGATAATTATGATGGGTTTGTTTGTGCCCATGGATGATTCAAGCAGGATCCAGTTGCAGTGAACAACTTCATTCTTCAGTATTGTACTAGATTGTACCCCAGTGAAATCCTAATGCTTCTGGTGTATAAATACCAACTATGTTCTCAATGTCCATGCATTTCTGGTTTTAATGTGGACTAGTAGATGGAAACAGGAAGTTTTAAGAAATTCTATAAAGAGCGAAGAGGAGTTGAATCAGTAAACATTGCAGACTGGACTTATTTTACCCACTTCATGGCTCAACTTCTCAAGTAAATTTACATTAATTATTGCACCATGACTCTGAAAAGTCGGGACTTAATCAAGTTTCCAAAAGGCCCCTGGGTTCATCCTTGTCAGGCATATTACTGGCAAATAGTGAGACGTCCTTGTTTATGTTAAAACCATGTAAATTGATTTGTGCAAATCCAGTGGTCCAACAGGAGTTTGCATTCATTTGTGGAGGGGCAGGAGACAAAATTATTTGAAAACCATGATAAAAAATCCTGTATTTCGTTGAAATAATCAAGGAATACCGTATTTGTGTGGGGGTTGCTTTCAAAACATTGTCTGAAGGGCTCATGCACATAAATAACCCAGTGCATATTCCTGCCCTGCAAATAGTGGCAGTAATATTAGTGAAAAATCCATCCTCAACTAAACTGCTTAAATGTTCCTGGATTATCTTAAAGTTATATTGCATAGTGTCTTTGATTCTAACTTTTTTTAGTCACTGGGTGCTTACAACCCCATGATTTTGGGATAAATAATGACCTCATCTATCATACTTTCATAACGCTGTCTTGAAACACTCAGTAAGATTAATATGGTCCTCTGTACCATTATTGGTTGGCAGGAAATGTGATGCATAAGCATAGAAAAGTTACTAATAATGCTTACCTCTTATGAGCGCTGTTTGCTCCTTAAATGTTGGACTTTCATTTATTATTCTGAAAGTTACCTATCCCAAATCTCTCCATAGATATGCCCATGGATTGAAATCGATGACAGGTCAAATCCTGCACAAAAATAATGACTATCTTTTGAAAGACGAAGAAACAGACAGCATCGGCCTGAAGTGACATACAACTACAGCATAAAATCACACCGAAAGTAATGCCCGACTGAAAAGAATGTTCATAGGGACATAAAAAAAGCATATTCCCCAGCAAGTTACCTCTTGTAAAGCTCAAAACTTGCCCCATCCTTTTCAATGCTATGGCTGTTCTGCTGCTTGTGGTCTGTCTCCATTTAGCTGTGAGAAACAAGAGAAAGCCATTAAAGTGGCATGTTTTGTCTGCTCTGGGATAGAGCTGCTTTCCTGCAGGACAAAGTGCTGGGTCTACAGTAAGCAATGCTGAGGGTTCAGACAGGACCACAAAGTATGCGAGGGGAAGCGAGCGGAGCAGTTGTCAGAGATAGCAAGCTAGTGTTGGGCTGCTTCGCGGTGGTTGTCAGGGAGGAGGTTGGAGAGAAGACATATGTCGAGGTCAACACCGCTTTACTTGAGTGCACATGATGCTGTAACAATTAAACATTCATTACCTTACTGTAAGCAGTCGCAAACAAAAACTTTAAAGTACTCGCTTTTATTTTATTTATTTATTTATTTTATTTCACTCTTCATGATACCTTGTGTAGTTCTTGTCCTCATGTCTTTCCAATCTGTATGACTGAGTTTCCTCCGTGAAGCACAAAAGTGGATATTTTCATACAGTTTAAGCATATTGCCTCTTTAGGCTTTCAAGCATAGAAGAAAAATAAAAAGCATCAAGGATAATAACTGTAATTGTAACTATAAATATCACAGCTATAATGATAACGGCACATTATACGGCACAGTTAAATTCATGCTTAACTTTTTTGTTTTAATTCTGTGTCATTAACACAACATGAAACATGGTTTTGCTCTTCCCACATGGGACGGGATTAAAAAAGTCTGAATTGCCATGTGCTGGTCACTTTTGATCATTGCTTCGGTCAAACTAATTTTTGGTTAATTTCTATGAGAGTAGAAGTTCTTGTTTGTGTTTTGTTAAGGCTGAGCTCCTTCCCCTGCCGGCTTTATTGTCTGTGATTGATATTTTGTTTACCATTGCGATCCTCTGGGATTGTGGAGAACAGGTCGGCCAAATGTAGAATACAGTAATTACATCAGAGCTGGAGAGAAAAGCTCTGTGAGACGAACCCAGACAAGACTCACAAGAATAAAAGGCAAAGAATTTCTTCTGTTTTAAAGGTTTTGCTTATCTCCAATTCTCTCTGCAGAACTTTCTCAGTAAAAATAAAAACAACTTGTTTTGACGAGCATTTTAAAACTGTTTATTACGTTGACATAAAACTTGGATCATTATTGATAGTTATTTTGGAATTGTGCAAATTCCAATGTATAGATATCCAGCCCAGTCTCACAGCAATTCGTACATATTTTACAAGGTGGCTAATTCATACAAATTCGTACAACCTTGTATGAATTCACACGTACGTATTTTACAAGTTGCCAATTCATATGAATTTTTACGAATGACCTACACCTAACCCCGCCCCTAAACCTTTCCGTCACTGGGGTTTAGACAAATCGTACAAAATCGTACAAGTGAGGTCATACGAATTTGTATATATATATATAATATATATTAAATTACTTTCAATGATTAACATTTCTGGTAAATGGAGAACATTTCATTATCAGATTTTCAGCTGAAATTTCCCATGCTGATCAATTATACTGCGGAGGAGTAAGAGGAAAAGGAAAGAGAATTATAGAGACATGACATGCTGAAGTCCTCTGCAGCAGATTTATGCCGTTTAGCAGCTTGTCTCATCCTTTGGGAGGAAGGATTGCTGAACTTTAGCTGTAATTTACAAGCTTTCTCCAGGATTTCCTCTCCTATCAAATTTTCCCCATTCTTTCCATACTGTCTGCGTGTTCACAAAGAGAAAGGCAGATGCAGGAAGAAAAGGGAAAAAGAGCACATTGCTAAATACTTACCCATTCCAGACCATCGGTAATTTCCAGCAAAGCTTTTCTATGTTATTCAGCTTGAACATGGTTACTGTCAAACATATTTTCAAACCTAAGATGGATGTGAGTCTGAAAAGCAAGAAAATCAATAAGTAATTTACATTTTTTTGTGGTTCATTTCCTCGGGCATAACCTTATTCCCTTGTAACATAATAGCGCTGTTATTTATAGTTGAAGTAGACAATGTCAATACAGACCAAACATGGTCGTGGCATCTGGAGATTTCTATTTACCTTAAAAATTCAAAATCTATGTTTTTAATCAGACTTTTGATTGTACTGGGGAATTGCGGCAGAAAGTTTCATAGAATAATGCGTCGCAAAAGTGTGACAAAAAGAATTTGACAACCATCTGCAAACCCTCCACCAAAACATCTGCATCCACTCAACCCATCAGAACATTTTCAGGACTGGCTCGAAAACAGTAGCTGAGCTTTAACCATTATATAACGCACCTCGTGTGCCACCAAAATGAACCATGTCGGATTAGCAACTGCTTTAAGAGGGTCTGCGTAATCTTAAGAGAGAAACAATGGGAGCCGTTGGACTTATACCCTCGCTCTCTCCAAACAAACAAGAAGAACTCGACCTCTCAGAACCCACGCAGAAGTACTCCGGCGAGATGAAATAAATCTAACATGACAAAACACAAGAGCGGCTTCTTTCCGATGAGCCTGTTTTATTGCGGAATAACACATCGCTATTGATCTTGGCTCGATTGGAATCCTAAGTGGTGGGCACTCGCTTTTTTCCATCCACCGTCAGCACGGAGTGTGTCCCACGTCGAGTTAGCTCATCACGCTGAAAACCTGCTGAAGCTGCTTATCTGTGAAGGCTTAACTTCAAAAGACAGCCCACACACATGCATACAAACATACTCAGGTTGGGGTTATGCATGTGTGTGTGTGTGTGTGTTTATATGTAGTGGAATCTTCAGATACCTTAGGCACCTGTCACAGCTGGACATCCAGGAAATGTAAATAAACATACTACAGCTCATTCATGGCAGTGAAAAGCAAA
>JAUCMR010000002.1:2704929-2720964 GCA_032357425.1 Enteromius argenteus
ACTGCTGTCGGCGATATAAGTACTTTTAATTAACATGTTTTCTTAATGCCTGTTGAACATAACAAATACATTTTATGGTTATTACAATAAATTTCTTACATACAGCTCCTTTAACTAAAAAGTTGCAGCTAAAGGAATTTTGGATTTAATTGAACTTTTGTATTTTTAAGTTTAATTTTAATTTTAATTTTTGTTTTGGCAATTAAAAAAAAATATTCTAGATTAACTGAAAAAAAATTGATAGATTATTTAATTTAATTAATTACATTGTTTTTATTTTTAATAAATGTTGTAGTTACCAACAGAAACTAAAGGCTTATGCTAACCTGCAAAACTTTGACCATGTTAAATCTGCGCATTTAGTGACTGGTTTGCCAGCGGTTAATGTATAAATTGCAGGATTTTGTGTGTAAATACCATAGACTAAAAAGCGCAGATGTTTTTCATTTTCTCACTGGGTTAAAAATAAAAAATATAAAAGTTGCAACATTAAGGTTGTGCATGCATTTCATTAGCGCATTCATTTAAAGAACAGGTGAAATCCTGTTAATCGCAAGTTATTCTGAAGAGAGATGCGAATGATGGATTGAAATAGATGAGAGCGGCGAAAAAGACACGAGACAGCTGTGAAATGACTGCATATGTTTCAAGCTCTGTCTTTTGTCCAGGAAAGCTGCAGCATGGAGTGTGAAAAATAGAAAGGAGGCTGGGGGTTGCGGAGGAGAAAAAATGGTGCGCTGGGCCATTTTTCTTCCTCGCCCCTTTCATTCTCAGAAATGATGTATTTAAACTCAAGCTTTAACAAGCCGCTGTGGTGCCACTCAGCCAAATGAGAAACAATCTGCTCTTGACCAGTGGGGGCTTCTGGGAGTCGCTGCTCCGAATGAATGTGCTGTGTTAGAGGCCAAGCTTCACAGAGCTCTGTCCAGTTTCAGGTGACTGATATGTGACTGCAGATCTAATGGGGTTTGGCTCACTGTTGCTTTGGGTAATCACAATGATGGACCAGATTAAAGCTACAGAAGGAGTGTGCGATGCCAAATTGGTGCAGTTTTAAAGGAGTAATGGAATCTGAATGAGATTTAGAAGGTTCTTTTTGAAATCGTGTAGTGGAATAGCATAAGATTTTGACCGTCAACGTAAAGTCTGGTCCACATTGAAGATCATTCTGAACAAATGTCGCTTTTTTGTTGGTTCACATGGCTCTGCTAGTAGATGTGTGTTTTTTAGAACACTATTTTTTCCATAGCGCCAATTCAAAAAGTGTAAAGTGTAAAGTACCATATGGGGCGGGAAAAAAAATTATTTACCATATAGCAGATATTTCATGCCTGGATTTTCGGAGGCCCCTTAAAGATGTAAAATGTTAAATTTATTTTATTGTATTTTTAAAATCTTTATACTGACACCTATTGGTGTGGATGTAGTATTACAACAGTAATGTGTCTAAAGTGTCACACGATCCTACAGAAATCATTCTAATATGCTGATTTATTATTAGAATTATCAGTGTTTAACATTTAATTTATTCAAGAATCCTAAAAAAATCACAATATCACATAATTTTTCCATAAAAATTATTAAGCATCACAACAGTTTCCAGCACTGATAATAAATTAGCCTATTAGAATGATTTCTGAACAATCATGTCACACTGAATACTGGAGTAATGATGCTGGAAATTCAGCATTGCATCACAGGAATAAATTAGATTTTAATGTATATTAAAATAGAAAATTGAAAACTATTGAAACTATTTTACATTGCAATAATATTTCACAATATTTCACTTTTTTTTCTGTGTTTATGAAACATCTTTAAAAAATACCTTACTTTTGACTGGTAGTGTGTATATGTATATATATATATATATATATATACACACACACACACACACATACATATGCACATATATGCATAATAGTGCTGGGCAACAATTAATTGCATCCAGAAAAATATATGTGAGTGTGTACTGCATATATTTATTGTGTTTGTGTATACATATGTATATATATATATATATATATATATATATATATATATAAAGGTAAATACATGTTAATATTTTCAAAATATATACTGTCTTTATAAATACATCATAAATATACACAATACACACACATATATGTTTATTATTATCGTTTGACAGCACTATTTTTTATTTTTCAAAAGTTAATGCATTTATAAAAAAAGAAAAAAAGAATGCAGATGAATGCAGTTTGTTAAACCTTCTGTTTATCAAATAATTTATGTCCATTCATAATTAATAACATTCTATTATTGTGTAAACATTAAAAAAAGAATTTTGCTTACCTGCTTTTAAATAAAAATGGTTGTATCAGCCTTGTTTCTTGTAAACAAAACATAGTACTCATGTGTACTTGAATAGTGCAAATAACACTCCTTTCATTTATCTTCCCATGTATTTCAAAAGTTTTAGTTTACGTTTATGAATAAAATACAGTCTTTTCTTTTAATATCTAATTTCACGAAGAAAATGCAAGCATACACAACAGAGTAGTGCAATAATTGCCTTGTCCTTAGTTTTCCTTTGTTGTTCTTTTTTTTTTTTTTTTTTAATGGAGATACAGGTTCAAATAACAGTGCACTTATGCTGATTTATTGACTACTAGACTATGTTTCATAGGACCCATTAGCCATTAGCGTGTGATGTCAGTTAGCAGTCACAGTTATGATATCATCCACGGCTGTCCATGCTGCAGATATCAAACAGCAGTGAATCGGGGGAAATCAGATGCCTGCTTGCTTGTTTTGTGCGTTTGGGTGTGCGTATATATGTGTGTGAGCCGCTATGAACTTCCAGAACACCTCGATGTAGCTAACAGCGGCTCAGGGCTCAGTTAATAACAGCACAGAGGCAGCTTACAGCAAATCAACCAGCTGTATACAGAGGGGAAAAAAGGTCAAATATACAAAAAGTGTGTGTGTTTGGAGACTCTGAGATATGTAAGTGTTATGAAAGTATGCTCTGTCACGCTGTGGTGAGGCGCTCTGTTAGAACACTATCGTGACCTGTCCCTTCTCACGGTCCCATCGGCCACAGACTCCATTCCCCTTCTTATTTATGGATATCATCAGAATTCAGGGTTTCAATTCAAGCCAAAGATGCTCCCTCGAAGACACACAAGCACTTCTAGCACTGAGGTTTACTTCATGTCAACAAAAACATTGGCTTCTGCTGAGCTCATGACGTTATTGTCTGTCTTCCTTTTGTTTGATTTGTTTCAAACTGCGATTTAGTTCTCACTTGAAATAGTGAACAACAGATTTGTTGAATGCTGTTAGAATTGAGTGAAGACCTCGGCCTAAACCTGTCACTTTTCATAGTTGATTGAGAATCTTGCACTAGGTGACATTTTATTTATTTGTTTGTTTATTTGATTCTATTTTGATGCATTTATTTATTTGATTGATTTATTTATTTTAACACATTGTATATAAATATATATATACAATGTATATATATATATATAAATGAATAATAACCTTCAGTCTGTTTCTGACACAAATCTATCATATTACTTCAGAAAACTTGAACTGGATTGCACAAGTCAGATGGACTACATTTATGAGACTTTACTTTTATAAAACTTTTTTTTTTTTTTTTCACTGAAGAAAGAACGTTGCAGGGATTCAGAAAGACATTAGGGTGAATAAATGATGACTGAATTTTCATTTTTGTGTAAACGATCCCTTCAAACCTGCTTTGTGTTTTTCGTACTTGTCGATTGTCAGATTGATTCTTACGCAGAAGGACCAGCTGTCATCTTCTCTTACCATGTGCTTATTTCCCCACGATTCTCTTCTTTGATTGGTTCAGCTCTTGATTTGTCTCTTTCTGTCGGATGCGCTGTGTTCCCCGTCTCTCCCGGCTGCCCCGCGTTTAATGGC
The DNA here is from genome assembly GCA_032357425.1 of Enteromius argenteus. Classification (NCBI taxonomy): domain Eukaryota; kingdom Metazoa; phylum Chordata; class Actinopteri; order Cypriniformes; family Cyprinidae; genus Enteromius; species Enteromius argenteus. The sequence continues at coordinate 2,708,842 of JAUCMR010000002.1, forward strand.
CTTTTGTGCTTCTGCCAAAATAGCCTCTCATCCTCCAGCCGCACTTACATTAATCAATAGCACCGGCATTGCAGTGCCATTAGAATGGTTAAGGAAATTAGAGGGAGAAGAAGGGGTATTCAGCCATCTTTGGTGAACGTCCCGTGCTCCACCCCAGCCGGCCCCCGTCTGCTCCACACACACACGCCGGCCAAACATTTACACTTCTACATGCTGCTGTTCTTTTTTTGCTCAACACTAGAACACTTCTGTTAGAATAAACAGGCCACGTCACAAGTGTAATGAGATGAATTCATGTGATTATTATTGTCAAGGTATTATTGTTACTTCTGCTGGATGTCCTAATAATAACTGAACATCTGACCCATCGAAATAAATAGTTAAAAACATCTTCTGACCAAATGAAGAAACCATTTATTATAGTTGTTGTTGTTATTATTATGTTATTTATTTTACTTTTTTCAGATTTATTTTTTTTCTTTTTGTCAAAAATCATAAATTTTCATATAAATCACATCTTACGAATTCATACACATCAATAACAAGTAGTAGTTTGGCTGTTTTTCAAAAATTTCATCTGGACTTCCATGTAAGTGTGAAAAAGCTCACCTTAATGACCTTCATACCCTTCTGATGTTTTATCCAGCGTCTTTCTTTCATGTATTTAGTGTAATCATCACAGATCAGGTTCAGTGAATGGTGTAGATGATTGTGTGTCACAGATCTTCACATGTGTGTGATGCTCTCAGCTCTGCTGAACAGATGCTCTTCTCATTGGCTGTAATTGGCCCATTGCAGGCCTGTCATCAGAGATGCTGGACTTCTGATTATTTCAGAGACAAGTGATATTACGCATCATTATCTGTCATCAGGATGGTGATGCCACTAGCGTGCAAATGGATACACATTCATGTATACACACACACACACACACACACCGGTAAGTGCTGATGGCTCTCAAGCTGTTTCTCCTCAATGCCGAGTTTAATGCATTTGTGCCAAAAATCATTATTTCCTCTCCACAAATATTCTCACCTTCTGCCTTTTCCCCCTCTACCTGAGAGACCGTGATATTATTACTACTTCAAAGAATTGTGAAAATATGCTATTACTTTATTTACGTTATTTACTTGTTAATACCTGGTTAAACCCCCCAAAACAAATAAATGATAATATGTATAATTAAAAATAACTATTAGAAATAATTATAACAACAGTAAATAATGATAAGTTTAAATGTTGTTGTTGTTGTCATTAATAATAATCATAATTATTATAAGTATTATTATGATTATGCAATAATTTTAAATAAAAATAGATTAATAAAATAGATTAATAACATTGCAATTACAATAACAACAGCAAATAATAATAATCAATGTTTAATAACACATTATTATTATTATTATTATTATTATTATTATTATTATTATTATTTGGCTACAATGTGACAAGTTTTTTAAATAATTCTTTGAACTTATTTTCATTATCTGTTGTTGTTGTTGTTGTTATAATTATTTCTAATAGTTATGTATAATTATTATTATTATTATTATTATTATTATTGTTGTTGTTGTTGTTTATCTTTAGGTTCTTAAAATAATACATATATTTTTTTTTAAGTAATTATTCACACAATTTGTAATAGCACAACTGATTGTTGCTGGATTGACATACCAAGGAAGGAAGGAAGGAAGGCATGCGAAAAGCATCAAGGCCTCTCTTAATTCGTTATTAATCTCATTTCTGTCCATGAGAAAAAAATTGAGATATAAAGAGATTTCATTTTTGATTTTTCTTCTCTATGGGATTCAGCGCAGGCCTTATGTACGTTAAGAAATCGATTTGATCATTAATAATAAACGAATGCCCTGAATAACTCATAAGCGGGCATTTACAGTGTTACCTGTATTACAGATCGATCATATTCTTGCATGTCAACGATTCACATGCATACATGAGCCAATGGCAGAATCGGAGCTCTTCAGTCATCTCTCCTATTGCATTATACTGCATTAGACATTAACATTCACCTCTGACAGCTTCAACAGCATGATGAAGTAGTTTGTTCAGCTCTAAGGTTATTTTTCCTCGGGGCGCTGTAAGCTGTTTCTTGACGCTCAGAGCGTAGAGATTGAAAAATGCACCTTGGCTCCATCTCTGCCGCCCATATTGATTCTGGGATCAGCAGGGGCATCCTTGAGATGTCGATGGATAAAGGTTTGTGTATTCGCACGCCTTATTCAGTGTCACAACCCCCTAAGGGCTGCTGTCTTATGATCTGACTCTGCACAGCGAGGGGAGCATCTGTCTGGAGCACTGGATCAGTGTGTGTGCACATGCACGTGCGTGCGTGTGTGTGTGTGTGTGTGTGTGTGTCAATAAATGTGTTACGATGCAAATGAAAAGCTAAAAACACCTGTCCAGGTGTGGGGCAAATATGATATATATATATATATATATATATAGAATATTATAATAGATATAGAATATTTGTTTTTCAATAAGATTTGCTTAGTGTAAAAGTAGACATGTCAAGCTTTCTACAAATATATGTGTAAATATCATGTCTCTTTGTGCAGTACTTGCTGAGTTACAGTTCATTTTAATGGCACGTTTCTAAATGAAGATCACGCAGACCAATGTGGCAGACAGTGAACCCTGTTTGTTTTCTTTATCGTATAAATACACAAAATTGTGTTGTTATGTGGATACAAATAAGAGTAGAACCTTTAGAGATTTGATTGATATACTGCTCTTATCTGTACATTTAAAACTGAATGTGAACTTATTTTTATTTTTACTTATATTTATAAACTTATAAACTTAAACTTATATTTATATATATTTACCTTTTTTTTTTTCTTTTTTTACTGTAATAACCCTACCTTAGTAAAATGGATAAACCAATTGTTGTGGACTGCCAGTAATAGGCATGTTAAATACATAAATACATTTTCTGTAATATTTATTCAGTATTTCAGTGTGCAGCCTCTATCACAATCATGCCTTATATGGTAGATTATCGCAATAATGTAATGTATTTAGTTAATTGGGATACATTTGATTAATTAACCAGCATATCATTAGATGAACAGATTTCATTAGATTATATATTATAATAATTATAATAAATATATATTATTTTTTTCTGATCACTATTTCATGCTCAGTGATATTTTGTTTAATTTAATTTACTTGTATTACATTTTTATTACAATTTATATTTATTTATTTATCTCTTTATTAAATAATTTATCATTTATTTATTTACTTATGCTTAGCTAATGAAAAAATTCCAAGCAACTGTAATGATGGTCAAAAACCTTCTGACTAAATGTTCTGACCTAAATTGTTCATTTAATATCGAAGCTGACTGATTCCACTTGAGATTCTGACTCATCTGAAAAAGTATGTACACAGTAATATTTCATGTAATATTTCTTTTTCTCATCCCTGTTTTTTTTTTTTTTTTTTTGGCACTATTTCCAGTGCCTCTTTGAGGTATTTGTTCACATGTATGTATTTTTCTAAGGCGGTCCATCTTCCTTGTTGATGTTCACCCCTTTAATGAGACACATCTCATTAGTCCCTGCTTGTATGGGTTCTTCTTAAATAGCATAAAACGGTTCATGCACTCAACACAGGAGCGCTGAAGGAATTCCTGTAGTTTCACGCAGTCAGTTCTCTGTGATAAGCACTAAGGTATTTCCACTACCTTTGATATTAATTGCAGCGATGTTGGCTGGGCATCAAAGAGGGTCTGGAACCGCAAACAATTATCTATTAAAGCTGTTGGTCAGCAGAAGCGATCTCACAGAAGGGGGACTGAGGGAATAGTTCTTGTTAGCTTGAGTGACAGAACCTGCGCTGGTCTGCTTCTTTTATCCTGTCAGTAGAAAGTCAAACGTGAATTTTGGAAGTGGCACTTAATTGCTTTTTCTCTCCACAACAGTAGACATGCTCTCTGACTGGGCATATTTATATCCCCTGACGGGAGGGCGAGGAGGAGTATACGCCGCTATATGCTCAAATGAGAGTTTTCTTATCTACTGTAACCTTAAGTATCCTAATGGCCCTGTGCATGTGACTCGTGTTTGACTAAAGAAGGGCTTCTCAAGTGGTTTTGCTTCAGGATCTATAAATTATGTAGAAATTATTAACATGGCATACACTGCATAGAAAAGTTTGGTTTCTGACAGAAACAGAAGACAAGTATTTTCTATGATAAGTCCATTTTGTGCAATTGCAGCCTTATTTCTCAGGCTATTTTTTATTCTTCTCACTTTATTTCCTAAAATGTGACTTTATATCTCTTTATATGAGTTTTTGTAGTGTTGCTTTAGGTCACATAATTGTTATTTTTTTATTTATTTATTTAATCTAACAATATGACTCAGTCACATAGTCAGTATCTCACACTGCAAAAAATCATTATGAGATATAAAGTCACAGTGTAGGATATGAATGTGCAATTATGATATATTAAGTCACAATTATGAGATATAAAGGCACAGTTGTGCAATTTAGAGCCACACCACAGCCACATAATTTCAACTTCATATCCTACACTGTAACTGTATATCTCGTAATTGTGATATTATATCCTACACTGTGAATTTATATTGCTTAATTGAAATTTCATATCCTATACCCTGACTTTTTATCTCATAATTGCAATTTTATTTCTTTTTTCTTTAAATCTGGTAATCGTGACTTTATATCTTACAAAGTGACTTTACATCCTACAATGTGATTTATATCTCATAATTGTGACTTTATATTCGTAATGTGATTTATATGCTATAATCTTATCCTACCATGTAACTTTATACCATATAATTCACACTACAAGAAATCTCATTATGAGATATAAAGCCACACTAAGAAATCACATTATATCTCATAACTGTGACATACTGTGATATCTTCTATCGTTACTGTATGTAAGTTTGTATCTCATAATGTGATTTCTTCTAGTGTGACTTTTTCATAACTGTGACCTACAGTGTCATTTTATATCTTATAAATCCAACTTTAAATCCGACAATGTGACTATATATTGTGTGATATATTGTATTTACAATTTTATATCCTACAATGTGACGTTGTATCTCATAATATGGTTTCTTGTAGTGTGACATTAACTCTCATAACTGCAACTTTATGTCCTACAATGTGATTTTACACCTTGTATTTGGAGCTTTATATCCTACGGTGTGACGTTAAATCTAACAATATGGCTGTATGGCTATTCCTCCTGCAGTTTTTGACAGTCTTGCGACTCACTTTATAGATTTGACCAACCATTTGAGAACCCCTGATTCTAAATATGAAAAAAACAAAAACCTAAATGAAAGCTGCCTTCCTTCTTGCTAGGATACTTATATGGAATTGTCCTTGGATACACAACGGCAAGTAAAAAGCCCAAGAATTTAAGGCCCCCGATAAAAGAATCCACATCCCTTAAAGCCATGATTTCCATACCAAAAGCCCTAAGTCAGGAAAGGGTGCTATAGTTAAATGGGACAGGATACTGAGGGGAGAAAGGGGTCACCATGCCCTCCTTTATGTAATCTCTCAAGAATGTAGAAATCTCCCATTCCTCCGGGCCTCCCCTCTGCTCACGGTATAGGCAAAGCTGTTTTCAGCAGTCATCTTTGATGCTAAGATGAAACTAAAGACTGTAGATATAATACACAATGAGCGGCAGATCTGAGCGTCGCTGCTTTGAGCACCTTTTTGCACCTTTTAGAAATGGGATGAATTTATAATGTCCCCGCTGATATAGCTCAACAGATGAAGAAGGTGCTATTGTGTCGCTTTCAATGCCGAGGGGAACTTGAAAGCTGGAGCTATCACATGCAATTAATAGATCAAGAGATTATGTTATACTCTGTGAATTATCAAGCGCAGGCTTTATCCAGGCTTGAGGAGCAACAGAATACCTAGAGCTGTAACAAGACTCTCATTTTAAAGGGATGGGTGACAAATTCTGTCATCACTTACTCAGCCTTATGTTGTTCGACACATATATATTGTTTTTATTTCTTCTTTTGTGTTCCACAGAAGACAGAACGTCATATGGAATCAGTGTGGACAATACTGAAATACAATTTTAAGATAACCTTTCCATCTGCTACAGGTGCAAGAACAGATTTATTGCCTTTCTTTCTCAATGTATCATCCTATCTTTCAAATACATTAGAATTGATTTATTTGTTTGTTTATTAACGTGAACTAATAGTTTTGCTGAAATTTAATGAAAATTATCCAAGATGTAGATTCTATTTATTCATTTATTTAATTATATATATATATATTTATTTTATTAGAAGAGTTTTGGAGAAATGTAGCAATACATCACTTGCTCTCCAATGGATTCTCTTCAAAATCATTAAGACGATTTTAACTTTGAACCAGTGCTTCTGGCTGGTATTAGGGGTGTAGAATATAGTCATGCAAAATATAGCTGGTCCCTATACTAAAGTCATGCCTATTTAGGATAGTAAAGATGCTTATTATACAAATATTAGATTTTATATTAGACTTAAGACATCAATAAATATAAAATCAATACATTACCAATTTGATGGTTATTAATAGTTAGTAAGGTAGTTGTTACAGTAAGTTTAGGTATTGGTTAAGATTAGGGATGTAGACTAAGGTTGTGTAAAATAAGGCATTAATATGTGCTTATTACTACTAATAAATGGCTAATATTCTAGTAATATGCATGCTAATAAGCAACTAAGAGACCCAAAAATAGTGTTAAATAATAGTGTTGCCTATAGCTTTGCAGCATATTTTAGATCTTCTGTCTGCTAAGCCACAACAACTACACTGACATATTTTGGTATAAAGCTCTCATATCAGCAATTCCAGCAAAGATCCAGAACATAGTTCAAGATTTCTGACTTGCATGTCGGCAACTGAGCAGCAAATGGAGCTGCCAGACTCCCAGCAGTCACTGTTGGCTGATTACTGTCACCATGCTGTGATATTTTCTAAATTCTGCCCACCTCCCCACATTCATGCCTCCAGCCCAGCTGTGCTTAAAGCTGACGGCAGTGGAGTGCGGCTCACCCCACCTGATGCCTGCTTGACCAAACATGAAAGACTGTAAACAGCTTCTGTTGCTGATATAGAACTGAAAGTGGACTAGGCCAAACAGGTGTAAGCAGGATTTTGCACAGTTTTCTTTCAAAGTAACTTTCAGTACGTCATGAACACGGAATGGAAATGACTGTGAAAGAGTTGTGTGCAATAGACATACAGTAGGTCAGGGTGGGAACTTCTTTTAACTCTCTTTTATGTTTTGCTATGATTTCATCAGCATTTATTTCCAACTTTGACATTTGAAACCCTGATTATGCAGAATTTGTTTAGACTGAAACTATATTCACAAGTATATATATATTAGTATGCACTCAAAATATTTAGATCTGAATTTAAGATATGAAATTCATATAAAATGTCTGTACTTTTGTAGTACACTGTTAAAAAAAAAAAAAACAACAACTTTGAATTATACATATTTGTCAGTTACATATAAATAAAACAAATGTATTACAGATTTCTGTAGTACTTAAAAACTTGGTTTCAATAACCAAGTTTACATATTGATCTATATATATATATACATATATAGTTTTTTTGTTGTTGTTGTTTGTTTGTTTGTTTGTTTGTTTTTCATTTATTTAGACATTTACTTATTTATTTATGGTATGTTCTTGTAAGTGCACTGCTGCTTGTCTTTCTGATAAATTGTAAATAGTCTCAAATAATGCATTAAGTAAAATGGTTCTAATAATATTAATAATAAGTATTGGATGTGTGTGGCCTACAATATTAATGTAGTGCCAGATTTAAGTCTTTGAAAAAAAATATGCTCTCAAACATGCTATCAACTCCACAGCACCCAAAAAAAAAAAAAAAAATCACTTCTATTTCCTGAATCAAAACCTAGTGTGCTGTGACTCATTACTGCACTCTAATTCAGCTTTTTATCTTCAAAGACTGAACTCTTGAAAAGGAAATGTGTGCTGTATCTGGACACTTGAGCTTTACATTTGCAGGACTAATTTCATTTGCACTTAGCACTAACAACTTCCCTCATTTTGTCGGTGTGCCTTCCTTTTTTCTTGATGTGTCCGTTCCTATTACTACAGGAAGTCTAGCAGAACAGGAAGTGTTCAAAATTAGCATCACAGATCATTGACGACTAATTCCAGCTGATGGTTTACAGCTCCCATGCCCATCTTCTGCAAATGACGAGAGTGAAAACAAACACAGTTCATTCTCAAAGTAACAGATTTAGAAATTGTGGTTTGCCAAGTATGCTCATTAACCTGAATTGCATGGAATGATGGTTTGAAATACACACCGAGGGAAGTGTTTGTGTTGTTCCAAGAATACACACGGGTGCATTCTGCATTTTAGGAGAACAGATGGGAAGAAACTAACTAACTAACTAACTAACTGATTAAAGTCAATCCATAAAAAGTTTATTTCTTTTTTTTCTACTGGATCTGAACACAAAGACTATGTAGTTTTCTATAAAGGATCTAATCCGTAAACAAAGAGTTAGCAAAGAATTAGGGGATGGCAAGTGAAAAGCTAAAAAAAACTGTTAAGACTAGCCGAATAAAAGAAGTGCTAATGTGGTCCAATTCAGTTTAATCCCCGAGTAAACACAAGCTTTCCTCAGAGGTTCAAATCCACAGTTCCAAGTTGCAAAATCCAGGCAAAATACCAGTACGGAGACCCATTTGTCTGTACTTTTCATGCAGCATGAGCACTAATGAAATATGCACGAGATCTGAATAACATCTCAGTAAATAAATAATTGATATTATCCACTGAATGGGCAGATAAAGAGAGACCAAAAAAATCCAACGAGTTTGTTTAACAGATTCTAATGTCTGTTTACTTTGTGTCTGGTTTCATTGTGAAGTGTAATTTTGTTTTGCATTTTAACTTTACATGCACTTGAAAGACAGCTTTGGTCAATTTTATAATCTGTTCTCATATCTGTAATACCTAAAAGCAAACTGGGAAGGATATTTTAAATTTGTATTCCAGTATAAATTACCAATTGTTTGCCGAAGATGTACTCACCTCCAGGCTATGAATATCTAGATGAGTTTGTTTCTTCTTTAGATTTGGAGAATTGTAGCATTACATCACCAATAGTTCCTCTGCATAAATGGGTGCCGTCTGAATGAGAGTCCAAACAGCTGATAAATACGTTAAAATAATCCACAAGTAATCATGTATTGTATTATATTATATGATATTATAGTAATTATATTGTATTATATTACATTACATTACATTATCTGCAGTATAACAGGGATGGACTAATTAACTGGAATCAAATTTATTGAGTTAAAATCAGTTTATTGAGTTTATTAAGGCAAAAGTCATAGTTAATGGTTTGTTAAAAGTGTCCTGTGAATATGTAAGTATGATGATTTCTCTTAACTGTAACATTCTGTTCAGCCTTAATATGTAATGTATTATAAATGTCTTATTATTGCATTATAAACCATTTATAAAGCCTTATAATACGTTCTCTGTTCTCATAAATAATTGCAATCACATTTGTAATATATTACAATAGTTACCCATTTACCTTTAAAGAATGTGGTGTATTAAAACACTTCCACACCACAGTAAGTAATTTGCCTGTCCTTATCGCAGTGTTATTCCAATATTATTTGTAATATTGTACTAATCTAATAATACTAGAGTTAGATTTTATTTTTATATATTTGTTTTCATTTAAGTTTAAGTCATTTTATGTGCTTTTGTCATTTAGTTTTTATATTTCTATATAGCTCTATATAGTGTAGTTGCAGTGATGTTTAGTATTTAAAGATTAAAAATATATTTATTATTTTATTTAGGTGCCAAGGCAACATTTCTATTTTATTTTCCCATCTAATATTTATAGTTTATTTTATTTCAACCTTATTTATTTATCAATGTTTTTCCCCATAGGTCCAAGTCAGCTACAGTTTGGATAGCTATATCTAGATGGATTTTGAACCAACAAAATGTCATTATGGGTGTAACACTACAGAAATAGAAAAAAATCAACTGGTTGGGACAAAAGCTCAGATTTACATGGAAAAGACAGCTTTTATCGTGTCTCATGAGGGCCCAGTGCTATTGTGTGCAGCTGTTTCATTGTTTCACTCACTGCAATATGTGATGTAGGACAGAAATCCTCTTCTTGCTGTTCGAATGACAAGACTTGCACCTTATCTTATTTATGGGCTTTGGCCACACTGAATGAAACCCAGGATGCAGCGAAGCGCTTGGGATTTTCAAGGCGTAGCTGTGTTTGAGGGTCAGAGCGTGTTTGGTACATAATGATACGACTATATAAATAGCTCTCTCTAATAATACATCTCAGACATCAGATGCATACTGACTTGTTTGTCTTGATTCTTTATATCTGCCTTCCTTTCTGTCTTTCTCGGCGCTGTGCGATGTTTCCTGATCCAGAAGTAGACAACAGGAAGCTAAAGATCAAATTTCAAGCTTTTAAAGCACATCTTTGGCTAGGGGTTTCCACCAGCTAGTTATTTGGTAATGTTTTATTTGAGGGCATACAGTATGTATCCTAAAATTACAGGGCTTACAAAGGACATTTTGACTCCCACTAGCAGTGGTGTTGACAGCTGTCAGATGGTTTGTGGAAGAGAATTGCAGGTGGACTCAAACATTAAATGTCTATTGGCATTTTTCTGAATGGCTACAGCAAGTCCGTCCATCTCCTTATTGTTTCAAAACAGCTAAAAACCCGCTGTGTCGCAGCGTTGCATTGCGTTTTCAAATTTCTCAGCATGTTAACATTTTTAATAATAAAAAATTATAATGTGCAATCAATTGTGTGAACATTAGGCCTTTTTAATCAAAACTGCTTCTATTTTTGCTGCCTCTTGTGTGTATTTAAATTGGAAAGTCCAGCAATTCGTACATATACGTAAATTGTTTTTAGTAGAGCCATGTATTTCCAATGAGCCTGGGTAGTAAATTTCACAAACACACCCCATCTGCCATTGTTTAGTCAAACGAATGCTATCGGTTGAGGGTTCAGTGGGTCAATTCTATATCTTTATCATTCTTTCATTTAGAAATAGCCACGCCAGCTAAGAGACTGTCAGTGAGGTGAATGGGAATTTGAGAATGAAAAGCACATTTACAATTCAAAGCCATTTTAGTTTATTTCAGCTCGAAATATAGTACAATAGGTGGACGAAACATTGCAGTTTGATAATAATCGAATCAAACACTTGACAGCCCAGGTGCTCAGCGGCCACTGTGGGGAAAGCACGGTGAATGTTGTTTAATCTGAAATGAAAAGGATGCAGCTTTTGTTTTGTGGGTTTTGAGGAGCGCTGGGGAAATGAGCAATGCTCTCTTTTCCAATTATGAAAGATAAAGTTCAATTAAAATGTAAATGCGGAGACTAACTGCCTCACATGCTGCATTTGTCTGCGCACGCTGGATGGAAAGACATGCAGACACTGCTTGTGGAAATTCAGTGAAGAAAAAAGCTCTTTCGTTCTTTGTTGTGAGCAGCTCAGGTGCAGATGAGGTATTCTCTGAGTCTCACGGCATACACACTCCAATTTTCCCGCTCACTCTTTCTCTGTGTTGTACAGCTGTACTTAGGAGACCTGGGAGCCAGTGAAGTACTAGTAATTTTTTTTACTGCAGTTTGTATACTGCACTGGGATCTCACTTTGTGGGCAAAGTAATTCTCCCATTCCGCTGTTTTACCTCTACCAGACATGTGTGCGAGGTGTCTGTGCACCATTCAGAATTGAACTGAGGACACCTTTTGCATTTTAACTGAATTTCACATGGAATGACTTTCAAAGGTGCAGAATTGTAAAAACTGCTGCAGGTGTCACACACACACACATACATATATATATATATATATATATATATATATATATATATACAGTGGGTACGAAAAGTATTCAGACCCCCTTAAATTTTTCACTCTTTGTTATATTGCAGCCAGTTGCTAAAATCATTTAAGTTCTTCTTTTTTTCCTCATTAATGTACACACAGCACCCCATATTGACAGAAAAACACAG
>JAUCMR010000002.1:2748234-2762875 GCA_032357425.1 Enteromius argenteus
TCTCTGGCGAGTTCCCATATGTAACGTCTCCGTTCCCTCCTTCAGGGAACATGGGTTACGTTCGTAACCTAGACGTTATCGTATCAACTAACATGAATTGAGAATGAACAATATATTTTATAGCATTTATTAATCTTTATGGTAAAACTTAAGATTAGTGAACACAAATTCACTATTAACTACAACGTTTGCCTCAATAAACTCCTAATATGCTGCTTATTATAGGTAAGGTAGTTGTTAAGTTTAGGTATGGGGTAGGGTTAAGGAATCTAGACAATGTTAATTTATTAATATGTGCTTTATACTAATAAACGGAAAATATGTAAGTTACAGCATATGCATGATAATTAGCAACTAGTGAATATTTTTCCCTTACCTAAAGTGTTACCTTTAATGTTAATTTTAATAATGCATTAGTAAATGTTAAACTTAATATTAATTTTATTAAAAGATTAATGTATACTGTTTAAGTATTGTTCATGTTAACTAATATAGTTAAATATTGTTAAGAGATGTCACTTTATTGTAAAGTGTTATTTCATATTTGTTGATATATACATTACCGATTGGGGTCAGTAAGAATTTTATTTGATTTATTTTTATTTTTCATCAATACTTTTATTCAGCAAACATATTAAATTGGTTAAAGTGATAGTACAAGGACAAGATAAATGTATTTAACGTTAAATGTTTTATTCGTCAGAGTCAAAATTTTTTTTATTTTTTTTACAAAAAAATATTCAATATATCCATTAAAAAAACTGACATATTTCAACATGGATAATAATCAGAAATTAATAATCAGCTGAAAATGCAGCTTTGATCACAGGAATAAATTTTGAAATTTTGAAATATTTAACATTTTTAAACATGTTCGCACACAAAACATTCATTTTACAAGTCATTTTAATTTAAATTATGATTTTATGTTTGGTGTATTTTTGATTTTCTTCCGTCCTTGCTTGCTTCACCGTCCTGTTGATTTCTGCAGTGTTAATAAAGGCAGAGACGTGGACTCATGTGAGCAGGAGCACAATGGGCTGAATCAGTGTGTGATTACTGACCCACCGTTCTGGACATCAAAGTTCCTGGTGAACATCACCGAAATAAACCCGCTGGGATCCAACTCCACCACCATCCAGATAGATGTTCATGACCTCTGTGAGTTTATATGTTAACAAATTCACGGATTCATTTCATATATGTGACCCTGGAGCACAAAACGGGTCATTAGTAGCACGGATATATTTATAGCAATATTTATATTTCTTTTATGCCAAAAAACATTAGGATGTTAAGTAAAAATAATTTTCCATGAAGATATTTAGTAAATGTCCTACCTTAAATATAACTCAATTTTTGATTAGTAATATGCATTGCTAAGAACTTCATTTGAACAACTTTAAATGCATTAAAATGTTTAAGACTTTTGGTAATACTTTGTTTTGAGTAGCATTTGATTCCAAAATTTTTATTACTGTTTTATGTAATAAGAATGTGTGTTTGTATTTGTGTGTTTTGTGTAATAAGAACGTGTGTCTGTATTTGTGTGTGTGTGTGTGTGTGTGTGTGTGTGTGTTCAGTGAAGCCGGATCCTCCCGAGGACGTCAGGGTTCTTCAGGTGGAAGGGCAGCCCACTCAGTTACTGGTGTATTGGAGCTGTCCTTCATCATGGCCGGCTGAAATCCTGCACACTTTCCCTTTGACCTTCTCACTGCGCTACCGGCCCATCGGTTCCAGCTACTGGTCAACAGTAAGAACCTTATACACACAACCAACCTCAGTAATTACTCATTAATTACATACAGTTTATGTGTTGCAAAAGATATTTTGACAAATGTTGGTAGCAACTGACTTCCATGGTGTTTTTACTTACTACTTACTGCTATGGAAGACAATCAGCACTTTGGCTGCCGAGATTCTTCATAATATCTTCTTTTGTGTTCAGAAACTTGTACATGTTTGAAACAATGTGAGGGTGAGTAAATGTGAGTAAATCTGTTATCATTTACTCACCTTCATGCTGGTCAAACCTTTATGTAACCTAAAATAAAATATTTTTGTCAATATAACAACAATATAATTGTGGTCTAAAACAACACTGGAACCCCTTTGACTTTCACTGTATGATATGAGGAAATGGCTATTTTCTTGGTTTACAACCAACATGCAACCCTCATTTCACGAGTTCACACTTCCTTATTAATAATCGAATAGAATAAGCGTGTTTGACATGCTGTCTGGGGAGAGGGCTGAGAGCTCGTTGGACTCCGCGCCCTAGGGATTCTAACCCCTTGGCGGCCACCCGGGAAGAAAGTGAGGTCTAAAGGCGGAGTAGGGGGAGGCGGAGGGATGCAAAGACCGAGAGACCAGAGAAGGGGAGTTTGCTCTATTTGAAGGAAAACCTCTTAGCTCTGATAGGATAATCAGATAATAGGCTGATTGGGGAACGAGGCTTCAGCCGTGGTTAATCATTCGTATGTGCTTCTCCTGAAATTTGTTTATAACCATTATATCGTATGAGTCTTCAATAAACAGTTCTGTAGTCCAGCCCTCTCTGCACTCACACACACACACACGCACACAGTGTTGTCTTATCTCAGAGCCCCACAGTCATCTCTGCATGGGCTGATCTTATCTGCTTTCACCAGGCTGCTTGGCCTTTCATCAGACAACCAGATGTTGGCTTTCTCCAGATCTTTGTGTGTGTGTGTGTGTGTGTTAGCAGCACTTTAAGGGCTGTTTATGCTTTATCTGATAAGTAAAAAAGGCAAACCAACTAAAAACATACTCATTTTTTTTGTTTTGCTATAATAAGATGAATACAAGCAAACTGCTGTTGCATTGTGTTTTAAAAGAGAACAGAGAGAGTTAAGAAATTACTTCATGACTGAAGCAGTGCACCTGTTTTAACATTGATAATAAAAAAATTGTTTCTTGAGCAGCAAATCAGCATATTAGAGATTTTTTTTGTAATGTAATATAATTATTATATAAATGTATTATATATTAACATTTTTGTGACTAAAATTTTCTGTCAGGGATAAAATGTAATAGTTGTATAGAATCATACAAAAATTGTAATAGAATATTTTTGTAATAAATTGATCAACTAAATTTATATGACCTTTATGAATGACAACATAATTTAAGATGACAATACCGTATGCTCTGGTTATCTAGCAAGATTATGTATGTATGTACGTATTAATTTATTCATTTATTTATTTATTTAATATCCAAACGGTTTAAATTAAAGAAGAAAAACATATATTACAATGCCAGATTTGCCTTTTGATAGTCGCGCTTTCAGCCTATGTATATGTGACTCTTACTGTATGCATGAAAAATGACTCTTTATTATGCACCAAAACCCTTCGAGTACAGATCAGTTGCAACATGGTTGATGAGGTTTGCCAGTGTCAATACTCTGAGTGCTCTGACTCCATCTCTGCAGTGTTGTGCTGTGTTAAGTGGATGTATCTGTTAATCATTTCTCAGCTGGAGACGGAGGACAACACCAGTCTAAAGATCATGGACGCTCTGGTGGGTCACCTGCATCAGATCCAAATCAGAGCTCAGGACGCCCTGATCAACCACAGCCAGTGGAGTGAATGGACTCATGTGGTAGAGGCCCGGCCATGGATCGGTGAGTGGACAAACACACACACACACACACACACACACACACACGTTTGCTTTGCTATCTTAGTGAGGACATTGCATAGACTTCCAGTGCTTTTCTATCAGGTTAATGATATTTTCTATCCCCCAACCCAACCCCTATCCCTAAACTTACCCATCATAGAAACGTGCAGGACACTAGATATGTATCAAAACATCTTTTGGCTGATTTATTAGCCTTTTAAACTAGTGAGGACAAGCCACATGTCCTCACACACACATACTGGTTTCCATGTGATTTATAGGGACATTCCATAGACATAAAGGTTTTTCTACTGTACAAACTGTATTTTTTATTTCTTCACACAAAACTACAGGTTTTTTACCTTTGCAATGTTATTTGTTTACATTTGTTTTCTTAACGGGGACCAAAAATGTCCCCACAAGGTAAAAAAATGATTCAGTTATTATAATGGGGATGGTTGTTTGCAATACCAGGCACAAGCACCCATTTACTCTCACGAACAAACATACGTAACTAGTGTCATTATGCACCAGTGGCAGGCATTAAATGACCAGAAAATCTTAATCTTAATTGAATAGTTGTATGTAATGCAATGCTATATGTTTAGAATTGTTTTCTTTTCAGTTTATAATTATGATACATTCATGTTTGCATTGAGCTCATAAAAATTAGATGATAACACTTTAGCTTAGATCTCATTCGTCTCGTTTTTTAGTACTTATAAAGCACATATTAATGTATTTTTCTGCATAACCATATTTTAAATCCATTAATCTTAACAACTACCTTACTAACTATTAATTCGTTTAATGAGGGTAATGGTGTAGTTAAGAGTTAGTTAAAAGTAAGAATTGGTCCCTAATGTGTGACCGTTGAGATACTAGATTGATCTCTTCCATTAGTTAGCATTAGTTAATGTATTTACTAACATTATAACTATACATTTATTGCAGTATTTATTGATCTTTTTTATTGTTAGTTAATACAAAATACAACTGTTCATTGTAAATGTCAAAGTCTAATAATATACAACTTTATTTCAATTTTAATAATTAATTAATAATCAGTAAATTAGTACATTTTGTGTTTTAAAAAATGCTTTAACGTATTTTGTTAGTTCATTTTGTAGTAATAAGTAATGTAGTTAACCTATGTTACCCTTATGTAAACCTAAAGTTTTTTTAATATTCTATTTTTTTTTACTTATAAAAAAATAATTTGTCACACCACATCACTGTTTAAAATAAGTAAGTCCAGTGAAATCATCATCCATATACTAATTCATTGTTTTATAGAGGCTTTCTGCATTTTAATGACTTGTGATCCAGACAACCAATCATAAATAAATGAATCAAATCAGAACTTTTTTTGGAGAAGTGCTTTAATGTAGTATATATCCATCCATCCATCAGATCCTTCAGATAGCTAATGTAATAATGGCATAAATCAGATTGTGCACAGTTAACATGATGCTTCAGGATATTGGACTGTGTTCTATGGCAGATATCTGATAAATCTAATAAAGGAAGATAATTATATTTGGATGTTGGCAACTCATGTTTAGAATTTTTATTTATTCATTTATTTATTTTTTGATTGAATGAAACATGTCTTGCGGTTGAGTATGATTATGATTCAGCCGTCTGTTTACATCAGTTTTGCAGTACAATAAAAACTACTGTAGCAGCAGAATGTTTTAGCCCTGAGTTCAGCGAGTGAAAGCAACTGAAATGATGAGCTTTGGATCTTCAAGGGAAAAACTGTTGAAGAAAACTTATTCTGCCATGACTTTTGAGCAGAACTGGTCATGAATAATTCAAAGGTAGTATAAATATATATAATTATATTTGTTTCTCAATTTTAGAGCCTTGGGAAGAGCCAACAGAGGAACCGGTGGATTTTAGCTTTCCATTTTGCAACTTGTCATTTTCAGTGAGGACGACAGACAAGTCTCCAGGTATTTGTTCGAAATTTCATTCTCTGTAAGTTAAAGGAATTCTGAGAATTTTGTTCAAACTGCAACGTTGTTTTTCTGTTTGACAGTTTATCTTTATACTCCTAGTAAGTGAGAGGTTTTGGCAGGGATTGTTTTACGCATTCACAGATTAAACACAAAGTATCAGATGCCTTTGAGAGTTTTTTTAACCAGATGGTTTGGGCTTGTTTGTGGTGGGCGGAGTTCTGGCTCTGACCAATCAAAGCGTGCCTGTCTTCCCTAATGCAGTCATGTGGCCGACCAGCATGACTCAGTCTGCTCTTCATTAGCTAACTGTTTCCAGGCCATGTATATCCACTCATCTAGCATGTGAACACTGTACGATTGCAGGAGTCATATTTACCAGCTCAAGACCGGAATGAAGTTTGTGTGTTTAATTCATAAAGTACTCTAACAACAACCTATTATTATTATTATTATTATTATTATTATATATATTTTTTTCATATGGTACATTATGTAGTGACTAAAAGAATCATGCGATTTTGAGCTCTTCAGAGTAGCCAGCCTTTGCCAGAACTAACTGAAGCATAAAAGCTTTGCTCACACAAGAATTTCTTCATTTCTGTGTGCTAAATGTGGCAAAAATGAGGATAGTAATGATTGTAGACATAATTTTGAGGCAAAAATCAGTGACACCTTAGGAAGTAAATCAAGATGGATGTATTATTATTTTAATGAAAATTTCTTTCTCAAAGCTCATTTAGTTTGTTTGTTACTTTTTGTTTTTTTTTTAGGAATGCTGTAATAGTAATATTTACCAAAAACATACAATCAGTAAATAATATTTCTCATTTTCTTTGTTTTATGCATTTTTGTTGTTTTGTTTCATTTTGTCTTGCTTTGCTTTGTTTTATTTAGTTTTGTTGCTTTTCATTATTTTTTGTGTTTTATTTATTTTTATTATATTATGATATTTTAGTTTTTTTAATTAGTTTTTTGATTTGTGTTGTGTTTTGTTTTTTGTTTGTTTTATTTACATTTTGTGTTGTATTGGTTTTTGTTTGTTTGTTTGTTTGTTTTGATTATTTGTGTTTTCTTTTGTGTTGTTTTGTTTTTGTTTTGTTATATTTTTGTTGTTTTTTTGTATTGTTTTTGTTTATGTTGTGTTTTATTTATTTGTGCTTTTTGTGGTTTTTTTTGTATTTTGTTTATTTGTGTTTTGTGTTATGATTTTATTGTTTCACATTTTATTTATTTGTGCTTTGTTGTGTTGTTTTTTCTGCTCTTTGTATTTTGTGCTGTTTTGTTGTGTTGTGTTTTGCTTTATTTTTGCCTTGTATTTATTTTGTTTTGTGTTGTTTTGGTTGTATTGTTTTGCGTTTTGTTTATTTTTGTTGGGTTTTATTTGTTTGTGCTTTGTAGTGCTGTTTTATTTATTTGTGTTGTGTTTTGTTTTATTTTTTGTCTTGTATTTATTTATGTTTTGTGTTGTTTTGCATTTAGTTTATTTGTGTTTTCTTGTGTTGTTTTATTGGTGTCTTGTGTTTTTGTGTGTGATGTTTATTTGTGTTTTATGTCGTGTTGTTTTGTGTATGTGTTATGTCATATTGTTTTTGTTTTGTTTGTGCCTCAGACTCATCATTACACCAGAATGGAAGCCTTGGGCTGTTGATTTTATTGAGTCTGTTTGCAGTGGTCATGGTGGCTGTGTTATTAACTATCATCGCATTTCTACGGTAAAAATTGTGCTTCATTTACATATTGTATAACTAAATCCATACAAACAGTTTGCAACAATTAGACAGAGACCTGAGACAGTCTGTTATCCGATCTCTTAATTGTTCCCTTTATAGGGTCAGACAAAGAAAACAGGACAATGTGAAGAAACAAGAGCTGACTTCCATGGTGAAGATGAAGTCCATACCAATCTAAAGTAAGCTGGCGCAGGCGTCCGTCTCCATTCTAAAATTCCGTCCGTCTGCTGTTTTGGCGATTGGCCCATCTCAGTTTAAACAGTTTGGAAGAGAAAGCATGCAAAACGATCCATTTATGGCTACTTTGTTGATGCTTTGAATATGTCATTGGTTGGCTGTCCTCTATTTTTACTGCACAGGAAACAAACTCCAAGCAGCTAGACTTATCCTTAGATTCCAAAAAATCCATTCTGAATGGAAACCGTTGAAAGGTCACATACACACTGAAAATTTTGAGAGTGAGAGCAGCATATAAATGTGGGAGTGTATCTTCTAAATGATTGTTTCGGGTGTGTATGGAATATAATAGTCACTGCTGATGCTTGAATGTTTTGGCATCTTGCGGCTCTGAACAAGAAACATCTTAATCAGATAATACCGAATAAGTAATATTAGTGACTTGAGATGTTTTATTGTTTGTAAACCACCGTCAACAGGCGAGTGTGTTGTTTATGTTATTGTTGAGTCGCTGCTTTTAAAAAGCGCACTCTGTGTGTAGCGGAGTTTAATGTGGTTTGCAGATAGACCGCAGGACTGGTGTGGAGACAGTAATTTACAAACGAGTCAAGACAAATACCTCTGTCTCTGTATTTATTTAGCATCCTACCTAAGCCAAGTTATTCAAAATAGACACTTCTTTTTATAATAATAAATTATAATAACTTAACTTTAAGTGATTAAAATACCAATTTATGTCATGTTAATGCCAATAGCAGCAAAAGAGTTTACATTAAAATACTGATCACATTGTAGAAATGGCTCATTCTGTTCATTTAAGTGAGTAACGTTAAGAAAGGGGCGGGGCTTAGTGATTGACATGGAACTGAATTTACATAGGAATTGTGTTATCTATGATTTGGTATAAGTTGGTTCTGCTGGTGTTGTATGAATGAGGTCGTATGTGAGCTCTCAAAAAGAAGTGACAATCGTATTTAGCTCATATAAAAAGCCTGAAGCTATTGATTAGGACCAGAATGGTTTATAGCACAAGATCCATTTACAGTAATCGCTGATTTACAGTCTACTTTATATGAGCATTGAATGTTGTAAATTAGTCTGGCAAAAGACTGAAGACGTAGACGTAAAAGAATCTGTTCACTTTGAACTTTGCGACTGCTCATTGGTCTTTAGATCTGAATTTGTGACTCAAGTGGGAAAATGTGAAGATGTAAACATGATGATTTATGTGAGCGACGTCTGCTCTATATTAATCTGTAATCTTCCTGATTCTCCCACATGATGTAATAATTAATAGTTGAATGAGAATGAATATTGTCATTATTTACTCACTCTCATGTCATTCCAAGTATGTATGCTGTTATTTATGGCATTTTTTTTTAAATGTAAAAATAAAACAGCATTCATGCTACATAAGACATAAGGGTGGATAAATGATTATAAAATTTGTATTTTTGCGTGAACTGTTCTAATTTTAGTTCTGTGTTGTTTATTCATTTATTTATACATGCTCTATTTTACATTATTTGTAAATATGTTATATTATCATTATTATTATTATTATTATTAGTTAAACAGAAGTTTTAGGACAATATAAATACCATGTTCAAAGCAAATATAAAATATACAACAAATATACATATATAATACAACACACTACTGTTCATAAGTTTGGGGTCAGTAATATATATATATATATATATATATATATATTTATTTATTTATTTATTTATTCATGTTTTTGAAAGAAGTCTCTTTGCTCATCAAAAAATCTGATCAGAAATACAGCAAAATCGGGAAATATAATTTGAATTTAAAATGCCTTATTTTTATGTAAATATATTGTCAAATGTAATTTATTCCTATGATCAAAGCTAAATTGATCCTTCAGAAATCAGTCAAAAATGCTAATTATTATCACTATGGAAAATTTTTTTTTGCGAAAACCATGATAAATCAAAAGAGTAGCATTTTTTTTTTTCTTGACAGAGAAATATTTTGTAAGGTTATAAACGTCTAATATGTATTGACTGGTCCCAAAATTTTGAACTGTAGTTTTTTTCTTTTTTTTTTTTAAGAAAAATTCACACTGTGTTTTGCCACAGATTTGTTACTCTAAAAGAGTTGAATTTTGTTGTTTACCTCTAGATTTAAGAAGCTGGCCGTCTCCAGTTCGGCCCTCATAGGGCATCAGTATAGGGAATCAGCACCACTGACAGACTCCATTACCCACAATCCACCTCTCAGAGGATGGGCTCTGAGTCCCATGAACTGTGAACATGTACAGTCTCCAATGTTGCACAACGCAATGGAAAAACACAAGGATTTCTTCCCTCCTTCACTCTTCTCCCTTCACAGCAGATTCTTGGACAATGAAAAACATATTTTTGTATTGCTCTTTTCCTTCCCATATTCCCCGCACTCCACTGGACTCCACTTCTGACACACGCAGTGCTGTGAAAAGGCGTTTGGCCGGACACACGCAGCATACGGGGCATTATGGAGAAAGTGGTGAAAAAGACACTCTGTAACCTTTAGACAGCTGCTATCTATGGAAGACAGAAGGCTGGCTGTCTCGGCATCTTTCTGTGGAGAGACAAAGACTGCTTTGTCTTTCTAACGGCGAGATTTCTTCTCAGTAAATGCCGCTTCTCTGAACAGGTGAACACATCTGCAGCTGATTGGCTTCGTCTGGTTAGTTCCCAGCCAGATGTGGCATCTGAAGCTTCGAGTTCTCGGTAATAAACTCCCATAAAATACATTTCATCATGACATCAGCCTCGGAGTTCATGTCTTGACGGAAAACGCCAGCGACGCTTACGAACTCGCTGCATCGGGTCCGCTGGTGTTCGATAAAACAGGACTTCAATGCTATAAATGCATTTCGTTTCCCTGGACTTTTCCGGCATTTTCTCCGCTTTGAATCGAGACATGAATGTAAATCAGTGTTACAGTGTCACGTGTGTAAGGTGATTCAAGCTGATTGTTTCTATGTTGAAGCTAGTAGATATTCACAATATTAAATTCTATTGAAGCTCATCTATAAAACGATATTGTTATACATTTATGCAGTTATATTGTATAATAGTTTGTATACGGCATACTGTTCTGTTGTACATTGCTCTCCAGTGACATAAAGCTCGATGCATGCGTTTTTGTAATTCTTTTAAAATATATGATTTTATTGAATTATAAGATTTTAGTATGCATATCCTTCCTATAGGTACAAACAAACAATAATAAGGAACGTTGTCCAAAGAAAGACATAAAGTCAGGTCTGGAATATGTATCTATGGAAGCTTGTTTTTATCCATGGGGGGGGGGGAGTAATTGTGACTTTTTTTAATCTTGCAGTTCTGTTTTTTTTTTTTTTTTTACATTTTTACAATTGTCTGTAAAAAATAAAGTAATTGCAAGTTTATATCTCACAACTCCAACTTCTTAGAATTGAAGATATCCTTCAATCTTTTTTTTTGTTGTTGTTGTTTGTTTTGTTTTATTTTTATTTTTTCTCAGATATGGGAGTTTATACCTTGCAGTTCTGTTTATATCTCGGTTTTCTAACTTTAAAAAGTATTGTGTCAAAATTGGGAAAATAAAAGACAAATAGAAAAAATTATAAATTATAAAAAAAGTAATTTTGAATAAATATAAATATATAATTATTATAATTTTTTGCCCCTATCCAGTGGTAGAAAAAAGCTTCTTGTAGGTACCTTTATTTTATCAAATGTTGTTTTGTTTTTTTTAATATCACAATATAAAAAATAGGCCTGGTTTCATAGACAGGGCTTAGCCTAAAACAGGATTAGGCCATAGTTCAAATAGGACATTAATGTAATTAAAGAAAAAATCATTAGTGGTGTGCATGTTGAGACAAAACAAAGGCACTGACATGTTTTAAGATCGGTCGGTGCAAGTTTATCTCAATTAAAATAGCTCAGATTTAAATTTAGTCTAGGACTAGATTTAAGCCTTGTCTGTGAAGCCAGGGAATAAATTCCTATTCTGGCTTTTGCACCAAATTATATAATTGTTTGGGTTTCTTGTTGAAAACAGCAATATATAAAGACCAAAAGTTCTTTTAAAAATAACTGGGTTTTTAGTTTGGTTTTTTTGGGGTTTTTTTAAGCAAAGATGTCACTGTGATTGTTTCTTCTTGATTATTCTGATAATTGAAGATGTTTGCCAGGTATTTTTCATATATTTCTTCATGCATTTTTGCACCATTTGCTCATAACCTCTGCCGTTCATGTGCCTTAATGTTTTTGCCTGTTTCACCAGCGAGATGATTTGAGTTTCTGTAGTATTGTAGAGATTGGTGCTCTGAAGATACTTCACTTAAGATAGATTGTAATTGAACAGTGCGTAACTCATTTTCCAATGTAAGAAAAAAAGGTCTTGTTTTGTCATATTTGAGACTATCTTGGCTTAGCCGGTCATATATTCTTCTTTCCCTGCTTTGATTAAAGTCGTCCTGCACGTGAAAGTATGTTCATTGTAGGCTGAATTATGGATTTGATTGACATGATGATCGGTAGCATCAAGATAAATCACTGGTTCTCAGCTGGTTTAGACTCAGGACTTTTAAAATGGACATCCAACCCACACTAACCCTCATGTTGTGTTCCCATCATTTTGACCTGGAAAGGATTTACTTTTTCCCAAAAATGCTACTTCAATATTATTGCGTTGGACTAAAACTTGCTGACTTTGATGATTTTGGGATTAATTTCCCTCAAAAAATGACCAGCCTACAAAAATGATTATACATTTATTGTTATTTTATGTTATTGCCAAACACTAGAATCAATGTTTTTGTCAACTTTTCTTTTAATTATCACAGGTTTTGTATTTAATTTTGCTTGTAGACCTCATTGATCTGAGCGTATGCATCAGCTTATCAGTGAATCAGCTTTTGAGTGAACATTGCTGGAATTATCCACAAATTATGATTATGATTTTTCACTCAAACTAGAGATCAATCAGTTCCAAAAACAAATACCAAGCCTGTGTTGACTGAAAGAAAACAAATTGATAAAAAAGTAATTGAAGTCAGTAATTTTTAGTAATTATGTTATTTTAAATAGTTATTTTTACAGCATAAGGCCTAAATAGTATTTATGTAGAATTTATAATAATAATTTGTTTAAATAAATTAATTATAACTATAAATTCTACAATTTAAGCCTTATGCTGTAAAAAAAATAAAATAAATAAAAAAATAAAATAAAATTTTAAAACTAAAAGAATCTAAACTCAATTATTTTTTTTATAAATTAATTATAAAGTTTAGATTATTTCACAGTTTTAAAATTTTCTCTCTTTTTTTATTTTACAGCATAAGGCCTAAATTGTCTATCATACAAAGTAAACAGAAATGATTCAATTCAAATACGAAAATGTTTTAAAATAGCCGTAAACTGCTTAGGCACAACACACACAATTTTAACTTTGGGAGCCATAAAAATAAACTCCACTAATATTTCATTTTTCATGATTTTTGTTTATTTTATTTTATTTTTTTTGTTTTATTTTATTGTATGCCATGCCCTTTGATATCTAATTCTGCTAGCGTCTTGCGATTACTATATGCACAATTGTATGATTTTGTTGTAATTTTTCCCATTCAGCACGTTTGGGTCATGAACAGTTGAGAACGGCTTCAGCAAAGCATCTAAACACTGTAACACGCTTTAAATATCTTGCAGCTGATTTCTTTTTATTTTTAGAGCTCTATGGTATGATTGCATCTGTAAACACGCTCATTAACGGTTGTGTTACCGTCTCTCCACACTGACCATCAAGTCTTGCATCAGAGCAATTCAATCTGGCGCTGAAAGAAACTGATGCACGATTCCAGAAAGACCTGACAAGACCAAAGCAAACAAGCCAATCGATCTGCAATCATCTGTTACTGGCAGGACACAGACACTTTATACTTCAAGCAGGACAGGTTCTTGGAGTATAAACGTGTATATTTCCCGCTTCCTCTCTGCATTTTTTATAATTTTGCATGCATGATGTCAAATCAAGATGTACTTGTTCGATTGGACTACTGTTGCGTGTCAAACAGGGGAAGGTGAACACAAAGGCGTCCGCAGTAAATGTACATATTATATATTTTTCTGTAAAACATAAGCTGTTTTATTATCCCTCTGTCTATTTTTGTGAAATAAAAGTTATTTTATCTTTAGAAAATCAGATTGGTGCTGATCTCTTCAATGATATCGTCTGTTTGTTTGCGGTGGAAAATTCAGCAAGTCACTTCCAATCACTCGTACAGATTTACAAATATTTAATCATGAAAATCAGGTCAGGGATTTAGTAGCTTGTTGAATTTATACAGCTCAAGTACTGTTACTCGTCCAAGGCTCTGCTGAAATCATATACCTCCAATATTTGAGTGTGGCCATTTGTAGTCTGTGGGGATTTACACGTTATATTGACAAATAACATAATCCTAATATTTACATGTTCATCTCAATCATTTATGCTGCATATCAAGTTGTTGATTATGGGGATTCAAACAATGTCAATGACTGCATCAGGTTAGTTTTGGCCATCTGGGCAATGGAATAAAGCCAGTGGGATACAAAACAGCCTTTCTTTCCTAAAGGATTTGAGGGAAGGTAAAAGTTTTGTTAAAGTTCACCAATTTAAACATTTTACCTTTAATATTTCTCAATCATAAAAGTCACTAAAAATTCTCTTAGCACATTAATTAAATAACTGTGACCACATTATACTTAACTTATTATTAAATTAAATTATTATTATCGTTATGTATTATTTTTATTTTTTTTGTCTTCAGCTAATAGAAATCAATTTGTTGATAGGGGATTTGTAAACCCAAAGGGATATTTAGATAATTATTTTTTAACATAATAATAATAATAATTATAGTTATTTTCTTTCTTTTTTGTCTTTTGATAATAGAAATCTACAACAGGATATTTAGAATTTTTTAATATATAATTATCATCATCATAATATTATTAGTAGTATTAATAAATAATAATAATAATAATAATATTACATAATCTTTGGATGATAATAATAATAATAATCTGAACTTTGTCCTATTTTTTGAGGGGTATTTGTGGACAACAAAGCATTTAG
>JAUCMR010000002.1:2762975-2779323 GCA_032357425.1 Enteromius argenteus
TGAACATTTCTTATCTAAAAATTTTACATTTTCTATCATAAGATCAGGCATTTTAGGAATTATTGTTGAGTATTTTAGTGAGAGACAGTTTAGTTCGGCTGGCGGCACATCTGTAAACAGTTGCTCTTTGTTCGAATTAAAACCGAGGATACACAAACCGTCTTTTGTCTGTCTTTTACCCGCCGTTACAAAATAATAATGCATTCAGTCATAGCATAATATTTTATAGTTGGAAAATTGTGTAAGTTGCAATCTATCAGCAATTTAATTCAGGTTAGGTAATCTTCCAAACAGCAGGTGGCACTGTCTGAAAAAGTGACAGGTCTGAGTGTGCAGTTGGGCCTCCGGGCCTGCAGCTTCATAATGTTGGAACGAGGAGGTAGCTGTGGTTAATTATTCATTTGTGCTCCCCCCAAAATTTGTTTGCAAACATCATTTATTTTTCTCTAAATGAATGCCTGACAAGACAATGAAACGTTTGAGTACATCAGA
Source organism: Enteromius argenteus (assembly GCA_032357425.1). Classification (NCBI taxonomy): domain Eukaryota; kingdom Metazoa; phylum Chordata; class Actinopteri; order Cypriniformes; family Cyprinidae; genus Enteromius; species Enteromius argenteus. Next base: position 2,763,468 of record JAUCMR010000002.1, read on the forward strand.
GCTTCATTATGGCTTTAAAGTGGAAGGAATCAGAAGCAACAAAAGACAGAAAGCCATAGAAACAGAAGTGTGTGTGTAACTTTAGTGAGTTTTTAGAAATAAACGCTTTCAGTCATTTCTTGACTATGCATCAACACCACATTATTGACAAATAAACATTTGCAAAAAAAAAAAAATCATATAAATAAAGTAAATATTTACAAAAAAAAAATACATAGTAAAAAAACAAAAACAAAAGGAATTTATAAATGGACATGAATAAAGAAAAGTTAATGGCTGGAGTTGGTCTACAGCTCCCTCTGGAGGTTTGAAAAGTCTTACACAACTGATTTAAGCATTAGGCATCTAACCAAAATATAACTTAAGACTTTTTCCCTTATTACCATAAATTAATAAACACACAGTTCAATCATTGCTTTTGAAAATAAGCATATAAGCACACAAGTGTCCACTGCTGTAATTCAGGGCTTCCTGATGCAGTTAAAAAAAATGCACCACAAGTCAAAAGTTTGAAAACACATGACAATTTATAGTCCATAAAAACATTTGTGTATAATAATGGGATTTAGTTTTGTGCCCATTTAAGCATTGATCAAACTAACATTTCAGAAATTGGGTGGATAGTGAATTTAGACGAAATGGGGCAACATAGATGAAACACAATTTTTAGGCAGAGTATAATCCCTGTACAATATTGAAAATATTAAGAACATCCAAAACTATTAAGTGGTAGTATACATATGCAACACTAAATCAACTATACATTGTAATGTAAACACTAATATTGAACAAACTGGAAAAAAGCCAACTTGAATATTTAGTCCATCTGTAGCCCAACATCAGTTTGAACAATTTTGTCTTTGTGGTTGCTAACTTGACATCAATTTGATTTATTAAAATAACTATGATTGCACACATCTGAATAATTAAAAATAATAATAATAATAATAAATTAAAGAAATAGTTGACTCAAGAATGAACAATTTCTTAAAATGGCCATCTGAGACGCATGAGTTTGTTTCTTCATCAGATTTGCAGAAATTTAGCATTGCGTTGCTTGCTCAGCAATGGATGCAGTGAATGGGTGCCATCAGAATGAGTCCAAACAGCTGACAAAAACATTACAACACACAAGTAATTCACACCACTCCAGCCCATCAGTTAACATCTCGAGAAGTGAAAACAAATCAATCATTTCAGATTTCAAACTGTTGCTTCCAGCTGAGATAATCTCCTCTAACCATAATAACACTTATTCCAGTGAAAAGTCATCTTGTCTGAATCAAATGAAAAGGTCTTAATGAATTTGTTTCTTACAAACACAGCTTTTGGCTTCACAAGATGTTAACTGATGAATTGGAGTGGTGTGGATTAATTGTGATGTTTTTATCAGCAGTTTGGACTCTCATTCTGACGGCACCCATTCACTGCAAATTCAGATTCTCCAAATCTGAAGAAGAAACGAAGTCATCTACATCTTGAGCCTGAGGGTGAAATTGCAGAGTGTATACAAAGACATTTAATAACAGTTCAATTAAACCACGTGAAGGTTATAAATGGTGTGGAAATAAAGCTTAAGTCAGAAAGTCATATTTACAGTTATTTCAAAGCCTGTGGCTAAAAAGGCAGCAATAATCTTTTTTAACAACAGAAAGTACCATTTTAAAAGGTTTATACTTCAGGTTTATACTTCTGCTTTTTAAATACACTATAGAGAGCAAAATGTCCTTCAAGAACGCCTACAGCAATCCTCAACTGTAAATACACAAGCACAAAGACCATCAACACATCCATTCTCAATGCCTATTCCTGGACACACAACACATCATGACACATCATGAATCGAGCCTCGTGTCTGTGGCTTCCTTCGGAAAATAAACGCAATCAAATGGCATTATTTGAACAGACAAGTCTATACCACTAAGCTAAATGTGACAACACAATGCTGAAGCTTTTAAGTTAGTAAGAGTGAATCCAGACCAACTAAACTAGGGCTGGGCGATAATATCCAACATTCACTTCCATTTTGTTGGTAATATAAATGACTGCACTAGTTTTTAAAGCACTTTTTATTTAGCTATTAAATATGTTCATTTAATAAATTCACAATTTTTCCTTTTAAGAATGATAATAATAATATTTTTAATTGAATTTCAGTAACAACAATGGCATTAAGATGCAGTCACATTCACTGGTGTGGCACACATTTTCATGAGTGAAATCCAGTCATTTCAATAGGAATGCTATTGAATCTTACGACCAATTCGTACGTATTTTACAAGGTGGCTAATTCATTAAAATTCATACAACCTCAGTTGTACGATTTGTCTAGACTCCAGTGATGGGTGGGTATCAATCATACAAATTGTGCAACTCTTAGAATATATACGATTTAGCAAAAATCGTAAGAATTTGTATAAAAGTCGTACGAATTATTCACCTCATAAAATCTACAAATTGCCATGAGATCGGTTACACGAGGGCAAAATATTTTTTGTGTAGATTTCATAACAGCTTCAAGCTGGTAATGTTACCCAAAAAAAGCTATTGGCAACATTTCTTTTTTGCCAAACTTTTACTAATATGACCACACAATCTTAAATTAGAAAGTGAATTAATTCACAACTGTAAATTAGCAATTTGTTTTGTTTGTTCATCACTCCAATTTCTCAACGCCTTAGTGTGGCGTTTTAGTATGTTGTTTATTATTTATACTGGTATATTGATGCATATGAACAAATTATCAGATATTAACAATCACTAAATATTGTCTACTTGTCAATGATGAGAATTTAAATCCAGATCAGCAAATACAGAAATTATATTTTCAAAATGAACTCCACTTTGAACCATATTTCATACTTACAAAAGTAATTCAGATAAGTATACCTACTAGATTATACATTATACTTGTTCTGAATAATTTTATTATTATTAAATATTGCCAAAATACTGTAAGATAGAGATACAATTCTGATAATATAATTTCTCTATTTGCTCAGTAATGGATTTTTATATCAAATATATATATATATATATATATATAGTATAATATTGTATAAAAAGGCTGCAAAATAGATTTTTTTTTTTATTTTCTTTTTTTTTTCGCCCAACCCTAATCTACATCATACATATTAAAATATTCACAGTCTTCACAGTAAATACAACCTGATTTCACACTGATACCTGAATGACCACAGTAGTTAATATTATCAAACGTACTGCCAATCTCTCAAGGAATAAGGACAAATTATGTTGAAATGGCAATGAGGCAGAGAAGACCTAATGGAAATTTTTCCAGTGCCAAATTTTGAGGGAAAAAAAAGAATAAATAAAGAGCCCACAATCAAGCCAGTGTTTCAGACGTCGATGGCGACGCCGTGTTTGGTAGAGATCATGTCTCTGGTGCCGGTCAGATACATGAGCACAGAGCACAGGTGAGGGAGAGTGGCTGTGATGGTGACGTACAGCCAGTAAGAGATGGGCGCTGTGTTTCCAAACGGACAAACCCAGAGGCCACGCCGGACGCCGTCGCGGATGTGGTGCGACGACAGTGAGATGAACAGCATCCAGGGCAGGGAGCACCAGGAGTCCTTGAGCCGGCAGGCCCACATGAGGAGGCGCAAGGAGAAGCAGAGCGCTGGAATCAGGGTGGAGCAGTGCAGCGGAGGTCTGTGTGGCAGATTCACAGCAGCCTGCACAAATACACACACTTCAGTTAACCCTTAAAATACATACCTCGGGTCTTTAGTGACCCAGGGCATCATGCTCTATTCTCTCCCCCCTTTGTTTTTTAAAGGCAGACATCAGCTTTCTTACTATTCCTCAATCTATTCATTATAAACAATATAACAGGAAAAAAATTGTAAAATATAAAATTATGTCTGCTTTCTGATTAATATTTTGTAAAAAGTGTACAGAGTAGAGACCCGAGGTAAGTAAATGTTAAGTGATAACTATATTTACATATCTGATGACTCAATATGTGCTTTATAATTCATAATAATAATTACAGCAGACATAAAACAAATAATCAGTAAAAATTTAACTGGCTTAAATGGCTGTCACAATCGCAGATCCAAATCAATCAAAATTTTAAATCGTTCTTTGGAAAAGAAAAAAAAACCACCACCACCAAAAAAAAAAAATAAAAATAAAAAAATAAGGATAATTAGAAGAAATGGACAGCACCTGAGTTAAATTTATGAGAGTCACAACAAGGGGTCTGTGATATTTCAGTTTTTCTTTTGTAATAAATCTGCAAAAACTAAATTAAGTTATAAATTTATATATATCTTCTAACTACCCAATTCTCACTACTACAATGCAAAAACATGCAATGCAAACAATTCAAAACAATTCTGTGTTTTTCTGTCAATATGGGGTGCTGTGTGTACATTAATGAGGTAAAAAATGAACTTAAATGATTTTAGCAAATGGCTGCAATATAACAGAGTAAAAAATTTACGGGGGTCTGAATACTTTTCGTACCCACTGTATGTATATAGTAACACTTTACAATAAGGTAACATTAGTTAAATGTATTAACTAACATGAATAAACCATGAATAATGCATTTATTGCACCTGTTTATTAATCTCTGTTAATATTAGTTAATGAAAATACAGTCCTTCACTGTTTATTCATGTTGGTTCACAATGCATTAACCAATATTAACAAACACAACTTGTGATTTTAATAATGTATTGTCAAACACTGAAATTAACATCAACTAAGATTAAAAGATGCTGTAGAAGTAATAAACCTTAATGAGTTTACAACTAATGAACCTTATTGTAAAGTGTTACCATATAGACTAAAACACAAATATATTAGACACTCTCCAATTCTTAAACCACAATTTGCCCATTGGCATTCAGAGCAGTTACTAAATCAATAATCTTTCATTTTTAATTCCACAGCACAAAAGAAATTCATGAACGTTTGGAATGACATGAGGGTAGAAAATGACAAATGCTTTTTTTTTTTTTTAATGTCTCTTTAGGAGTATTGAGCACAGTCAGTCTACTGATTATGTCTATATTTAGAGGCTGACGTGTCACTAACAAAGAGTCTGATGATGAAACACTGTTGTGCTTGCTGGTCAAACTATAGCTATTCATAAATATTTCAATTTGAACCTCTCGAATCTTCCTTGGCATTTTTTGCAAATCAGGCTTGGACATGAAATCATCATGCCATCACCTTTTTCTCTTTGAAATTTTGCAAATAATAAAGGCCTCTTGTCAAAGATTTTTGAAGCACAGCTCACACAGAAGCCACTTTCAAACAAAACAGCTTCCTGTTGCTCACCACAGCAAATCTGAACCTGATATAAACTCTGTGTGAGGAAATCCTTGGTCCACAAGCAAAAAAATTGTGTGAATAATTTATTTTACTCAAATATTTGCCAAATTATATGTTAAAAAGTTCTTAAATTGACGTGACAAGTGACAAACAGAATCTGGTTGCTTTGTAGTTGACTCTGTGTGTGTTTGTATATATATATATATATACATATATATATACACTAACACAAAAACACACACATACATACATATGTATCTATGTATGTATGTGAGTAGTTCATCTGCAAAAACCGGTAACTCAGATATTTATTTATTTTATGTTTTTTTTTTTTTTATTGTGCATTTTATCTAAATAATATGAACCGAACAGCAGTTGGGTTGCTTTGATTTGAGTTTTTTCTTTTACTATTACCATATCATAATGATAATAATAATGGCATTATTTTCAGAACAAGTAAGCATCTCTAAATTCAAATATAAATATATTTTAAGTTATAAATTTATATATATATATATATATATATATATATATCTTCTAACTACCCAATTCTCACTACCACAATGCAAAAACATGCAATGCAAAACAAAAACAAACAAACAAATAAATAGGTATTGTCTCATGATATTTTCATCATTGTAATTACAGTTAAAAAAAATAAATAAATAAAAATCACCACAATTACGGTCTCTACAGGTTTACTGCTTTACATCTGACCTTGCCGTATGAAGTGTATCGTAAGCTGTAATGTGCCGAAACAAAAGGCAAAAAATTGCAATAATCAGCTTTCAAATTGGAAGAAACAAAAAGGCCTTACTTTGAGCGACAATGATCCAGCCATGTAGAAGTGGTCCAGGTCAATGACAGATGCCAGAAACCCAGCCAAGACGACTTCATAGAAGTCACTTTTCTTTCTTAACCCGATGACGATGGCCCATGACCAGAGTCCAATGATGCCGTGGACGGCGTTGTCGAACACAGCCCTGAGCCACAGATGGTCCTGGAGGAAGGGGAGCGTCAGAAAGTGGTCGGTGAGGAAGCAGAAAGCGCCCAGGCCTGTGCTGGCTAACAGAGAGGCAGTGCTGAAGGTCTGGAGCAGGGCCTGAGCTTTCTCAGTCTCCACGGCCAAGTTCAGGGGCATCGCCATGCCCAGAGATGAGGAGTCCAGCTTGGAGTAAAAGCCCCTCATCGCTGGCCTCTTCCATGGAGGGGTCAGCAGCCGGATCTGCTGGAAGACACAAACAAACACAAATTAAAGCGTGCTAATGTGATATTGTTTACCGTGCTTAGGATAAAACTACTGATTAACAAACAGTGCAAATCATAATGAGTACATAATATTTTAATGACAATGACATCTTCAGAACAGATTAAATATTCTTAAGAATATTAGCAACAGAACATAGACAAAAACTGACATATCTGATAAATTTGAAGAGAACGGCGACAAAACAACCATAACGCCAAGAAACAAAAACATTCAATAGAAAATTAACGTTACTGCATAAAGGTATAACGTCACTCGTGCTGTTGAGATATTTTGCATGTAATGTTTTAAGTCTTTTAAAATGTACAACATTGCAATTGTAATTTTACGTTGAAAAGAATATATAAATCAGTATTATATTCGGACATCTTTGCCTTGCGAGGCAAAATTAGCATTAGCTTGGCAGCTAACTAGCTCATCAGCTAATTCACTGCTCAATGTAAAAGACCAACGTTACATTTATTAGCCGAGATAATAGCATTCACATAAAAGCCTAAACCGGTACTGTACTCACATGACCGCAGATAAAATTAAATCCCAAGACTACTGTATTAACTCAGACAATCTCCTCACCTCATTTCATTCACCTCACCGGTCTGACAACGCACCGTTTGCTCCTTGGTGATTGTTTGCTTGATTCGCGAATCACTGAATCGGTTCCATTGAACCGATTCACGAGTCCAACTGAAATGACGAGTCAGAGGGTAACCACCAGTTATTAAAATTAGTGAATAAATGGATTTATACAGAACATGCCATTGTTTCTTCAGTCAAATGTGCTGTTCTAGTAAAACATTTTATTTTTAGAGAGGTGAATTCTGGAAAAAAAAACTGATTTTTGACTTCTGATGGCCTTCAGGTTTACTTTCCTTGTATTTACAACATCTACAACCTTGTTTTGTCCTTTCTTATAGACTACCTGTCACACCTGTAGTGTAGCCTACTGATGTTCCCTATAAGTACTTGACCTGTCAAGCCTGATTGAACTGTCAAGCATCCTATAAGTGCTTAGTTAGAAAGAATAAATAAGTGTTTAGGGTTAATTAAAATAAAATGAACTTTTTTCTTCTCTTTTGATCAGATGGTCAGCTTAATAGGCTCCCTCTTTCAATTTTAAACATCTCATATCGCCATTAATCACAAAACACGAATGCTTTTTTAATATTTTTTTAACAGACAAACTATCACTGTAAACAGTTTCTTTTGGACTGGTCTAATTCTTATCTCCATATATTTCTTCTATGATGGTTATTCTAAACCTTCACTGGAGGTCGCTGTGTAAATGCTTGCCCCAGGTTTTCTGAGCTTATCTAATTTCACACAGTACATAGTGGTCCTAGAGAACCGTATGCCTTGTGAGTACTTGTTTGAATTTGTTCATAATCTTGCTTGTATTGCTGTGTGGCATGGAAGATAACATCTGACTTAAAAGATGACTTAAGATCTTCATTTAAGCAATAGCCAGTTCAGTTGTAATTCTGAATCATAACCAATGCAAGAAATTGAACATCTGACCAAAGTGAATTAATAAAATTCGGCCTTGCAGATAAAACATCCCTCCCATCTTTCAGCATAGAATGCTGTATTTTATTTTTGTTTTCTGCATACCAACCCAAAGCATCAGACTGAATGGGAGAATTTAAGTTGGTTTTATATTTACTGTATGACCCCATACTTTCACACAGCAACTCAGATATAAGCGTAATTTCTAATATACTGTAAGACCCAGAAATTTATTCTCATACATACTTTTCTTTCTGTGTCTTAATTATTATTTTCCCTCAACAGTATAATTCATCTCATCAGCAGTTACTTTAGGCTTTTTACAATTATCCTTTATATATGTTTATATATAAAGTACAAACAATTTCGGGCCTAGTATCGTGGGACACCAAAAGTGACTCATTTAATCATGTCATTGTCCCTTGTGAAGTAGAAGTTAAAGTTAATAATGTTAATGATGATGAGAGTCTGGTAGCTTTATCGAAATTCAATAAAAACATTACAAATAAATGATGTTAAATGAAACCACATGGTTAGAAGAATGGAGCAGAGAAGTCTGTATCTTTCAAATGGAGACCAGACAATGAATGATTAAAAATTCTTAAGAATGGTTGGCCATAAAGACCTTAAGAAAAGAGTAAACTCTGTTTAAGAAGTATTTGAGGTGGACCAACGGCCTACTGATCCACATTTAGACCCTCTAAAGCACCACTTAGCTGGATTAAGCCTATATAACGTCAGTGGGTCTTTAGTGTAATGTTAATGTGTTGTTCCCAGATAATTATGGCTATCTTGGAAATTATAACATTTTTGCCTGTTATTATGTAAATTATAATTAAAAATATTTTTTATTAGGGGAAATTATTTGGATGTGCATTGCATTTTTTATTATAAAATAAATAAGTAAACAAATAGATGCAATTTTTAATACTTTGTAATGTTTATACCAATAATTGTGCATAATAAACTGGTCCTTTAAATTGTTGATTTAACCATGGTGTAATAATATTATCTGTCCTGAGTACTTTGGGTGTCTGTGTCCACATACATACACTATTTCCTTACTATCACATGCAAAATAAAAGCAAAGATGCTGCCATCTGCTGGAGAAATATTTGTTTGAACAATCTTTCAGAATTTCATTTTAGTTACACATTATGCAACATTATAAATATATTTACCTATTATACATATTTAGATACATACAGTATTTGATTGTCACACTTTTTGTTAATCAACCTAAATACAAATGAGTCTGCACATGTCAGTGGGGTTTTAAGAGAGTTTGTCTTCGGTACAAGTCCTTAAGGAATCTTATAAAATAGAAGAGCTTTTTCACAGCACTGAGTCCTATCTGGCTTAGCTTAATACGGTGACTGTAGACCAATATGACAGGGTGAACTGAGGTTATCACAGTCCTTAAAAGAGACTGTAATTATCACTTGATGACGTGAGTGATCTTAGAGGATGTTACTCATTTGCACCCATAAGATAAGTAAAAATCCTTGGGCCTGATAAGCACTGATTTGTAAAAATTGTTGTTGTTTTGTAATATTTTGTTTTTAAATGGGTGTAAATTGTTATACACAAATCAAGTGATACAAACAGTAAATGTATTATCATAGTACATCACACATTGTAATTACAAAGGCTAGGATGTCAACACTGGTCCGAAATGTAATCACATACAGACATGATCTAAGGCCAGATGAGATAACTGACCTGCCACACTGCCACAAGAAAAGTGCAATATAGTGCAATGCATTTTATACAGCACTGGTGATATTTTGTTTAAACATCTCATCTGTCAGCACGGTCTTTATGTGACTATTGGCAGATTTTTTGTTTTGTCTGGTCTTTTGTTATACAGCGAGGGTGTGTTTTCTGTAGCACATGTTCTAGATTGTTTTTAAATGTGGCCTTGGTGAGAGGTATTTGGACGTCACTGCTCAGGACAAATGACTGATTATCTTCCTGTGACCAGCAAAACATGTTTTTGGGGATTAGAATACGTATAGTGTTTAAATAATCATTACAGTGTTTGGAGTATAAGCAACGTATGACAAAAAAAAAAACATTAGAGGACACTATACTTGACACTATATATGCAAATACTTATTCAGAAATCAGTTTTAAAGTTTTATTTGAGATGAAATGTAAATAAACAAATGAATAAATAAAGTATAATGTCCAACAATCATTTTTGTATATTGAAATGTGTAATACAAAAGAAAATATAGTATTAATTGTCAAAATTCATTAAAACAATTGTGATATTTTGTAAAGGAATATTGATATATAATGTAATATGTAACAACATTCAACGATAATATGATGATGGGTAGGATAGATGCCGATGTACGGTAAAACTGCGTATTAAATGCACGCCAAGAACCTGCGTGTCATGCAAACATATGCACGCCAAACTAAATTTCTGCGTATAAATAGAACGATTTTCTGTTTGTATTTGGCGTATACGCAATTTCTTGTGTTACAGCAATAACAATAACGATAGCATATCCGATTTAGTCCCCCAAAAGAAGTGAAATAGTGTTCAGATCAACAGTAGCAATAAGCAGTGACGTTTGTTTTCAAGTGTAGTTAAACACTTTGTAATCTTCACCTGTAAATGGCAGGAAGTTAAATCACACCTCGAAAGCGGCCCATGTACTGACAGCCGGCCGGTAGCTTACGGTGTAAGCAGATTAGCCTACACATTATTTCCTCGTTTTCTGTCCTAGGACACCCTTCACACACAGTTTCCCCTTGACTCACCGTCTGTGTGGATTCATCATTACTTGAGTGGGCGTCGCTGGCGGGAAGGGCGTCAGGCATTCCGTGACTACATGGCAGATTTCTAAAGCCGTCTCCGCATTCACTGGCTCATTCTCTCAGAGAACACACAGCCGACAGACATGGACATCTGCTTTCTGCTCTTCGTGTCTTTTCTCTCCGTGTTTCACTTCAGCGATGCTGACCAGCCCTTTCCAGAAGAAATAATTGTAGCAAGTAAGCTCTTTCTTTATATTGTATTGATTACAAAATGGCAAATGTTTTGAATGTGTTTTCTCTCTGTGTGTAGCCTGTGTGTGCTTTATAATAGTTTAATAAGGCTCTTTTAAACTTTTATAGCAAATATAGCTAGCTATTTCTTTATTGGGAGATTGCATTGAATATGTTCATGTTTTGCACCAACCAGTACATGGTTCTTCACAGAAAGCTGTGGTTTACCATTGTACCTTCAAGAAAAGGGGGAAGAAAATGCAACATCAATTTCATATATATATAAATATATTCATGACAGCATCAGTAAAAAAACAAACAAAACAAAAAAAACAGTAATTCTTCTTTGTTGGTTAAGTGTAGAGCATTCAGTCCATGTATTTCATGAGTACAAACTCTTCAAATGCGTTTCTTCAAGACCCAGTGCAGTCATTGATATTCTCAGTCCATGTCTCAAAGGAAATGTGGAGCTGCTCGGGGGCTGGACCCTAGCCAATCCTGAGAGGGAAGATGTTCAAGAGGCTGCTAAAGAAGCTGTAGAGGTGTTCAACAAGAAGTCCAAAGCAAAGAAATACTTCAAACTCATCAATGTCACATCGGCCAGCACTCAGGTACTGGTTTCATGTTTTCATGCATATTTTCTGAAATGTGTACATCTTTATTAATTCATATTAAATGACAGCCAACCTTTGTGTCCAGGTCACGAATATGATAAATTACAAAATAGAAGCCACAGTTGGAAAGACAAAATGTCGCAAATTAGATGATATAGATATTCAGGCTTGTGGCATGGCAAAAAAGGTAAGATTTCTTTTCCATTTGATTGACAAAAATCTACACATGCATACTACCATTACTTTTCTTACTTTTCTATTTTTACTTCATTTTTTTTTTTAGCAACTCACATGTAAGTTTGAGGTGACCCTCGACCCAGTGACTGATGACCATGAAGTGCAGAAGTCGGTCTGCAGAAGATCTGCTTAATTTCACATGGACTCAAGACTCTACAGTTTTGTACTTTTAGATATCTGATCACACATTCTTTATATTGGCATATATTTTTCCTGATTATGTAACTTTTCTAAAATGGAAAACTTCTGTTAAAAACAAAAGAGGTCAATGGTAATAGAAAAAAAAAATCTCCCTTTAATATGAATTTTATATATTGTTAAATACCCCAAATACTTTTTTTTTTTTAAATAAAAGATTTTATAGTAAAGATTATTATTTATTGATAAGATTATTCAAAAGCAAATTGTGTAATGACCAATTAAAATGTGATTTTAAATTATTTTTCCAAGAATTTTAGAATCAAGTTCTCAGACATTTTAATAATCTCAGACAAATCTCAGATGTTTTCCAGAACACTACAGCTTCAGTAAGCCAGTTGGAACTTTTTTCTTTGAAACTGAAACTTTTTTAAATAGCATTTCTAAGAATAAAATCTTGAGAGCAAACCACAGAGTGTATAGTGTGCATATATATGTCTATGATCCTGGACCACAAAACCAGTCACAAGTTGGACTGGCATGTTTGTAGCAATAGCCAAAAATACATTGTATGGGTCAAAACAATAGATTTTCCTTTCATGCCAAGATCATTAGCATATCATGTTCCATGAAGATATTTTGTAAATTCCCTACTGTAAATATATCAAAACCTAATTTTTGATTGTTCATATGCATTGCTAATAACTTAATTTGGATAATTATGATATGATAATTTTGTCAGAGTTTAGATTTTCAGATTACAGATTTTCAAATAGTTAATCTCGGCCAAATATTGTTCTATCTTAACAAGCCATACATCAATGGAAAGCTTATTTATTCAGATGATGTATAAATCTCAATTTCAAAACAACTCACCCTTATAACTGTTTTTGTGATCCAGGGTCACACACACACAGTAGGAGTAGAGCAACAGTTAATTCACAAATAAACTGCAAATCAAATATCAGTATTTTATTTGGTTTCTCACATGATAAATATAGTAATTCAATTGATGTGAAAACTATTTTACATTATATACATTATAACCACAAACTTAACAGTAAAGCTATGCACGAAAAGTCAAGTAAGTACTTTTGAACATCTCTCAGTCCTGATCCCTGGCTTGTAGTTCTGAAGGCTTGCTTTCGATTTAATTTTCCTTTTCTCTTTTTACTCTGTGGTTGATTTCACAACAGTTGGAAACAGTTTGTTGCCAAGACTTCATTTAGCTATACAGTGGTCTCTGTTTTGAATGGCATCTTTTTTTTCAAGCACTGCAACAAGACACTCTGTTCCTTTTGATATCTATATATGAAAAAAAATAATAAAATACAAATAATTATATATATATATAATAAAATACATGAAAGCCTTTCAAGTAAGACAGCTGATCATGTTAATATGATAAAACAAATGCAGCAATTGTTTTTCATAAAGTACTCTAGACTTACTTTGCAATTATTCTTTGTACTTCTTGGTTCTCTTGCTCCTCCAGCTTCTGCAGAATTACCTTCAAAATGGGCATCTCTAAATTGAGGTACTGAGCTACCTATTAAAATCAGCGGAAACGAGACATAAATTTAGTTTTATTTGAGTAGGAAACACATTTTTGTAATGTCTGAAGAGCCTGACTTACATCAAGGCTAATTTCCTGTTCGTCTGCATCCATGAGGAATATTTTCATGATGCTGTTTGATGGTCCTTGTAGAAGACGCTCCCACAGTGGCAGGTCTGAACTGCTCAACTTTCGCTTTTCTATGAACAATGGATATAATAATCAGAGAAGTGACTCTGGAATTAAAATTCAGCAAAGTTTAAACTCTAGGATGGAAAATCATGGAACATGTACACACACACACACAAAGTTCTGATGCTTGAAAATGAAACTATTACAATCAGAACTGAACTAAGATTTCAGCTAATTTTTCAACATATGTTTTGGAATGAATTATCTGAATCAGCAATCCTTCATACCTCCACTTTGATGAATGCAGTACAAGGCAAATTCATTTGGCGTGTTTTCTATCTGCATTAAAAAAGTCAACAGTAATTTTTTTCTATCAAAATTAAGGGTGGAAATAATCAGTGAAGAAAGCAGACACATAAAATCCTAAAGAGGCTTGCATATTAAATTGTGAGTTATAACACTTACTTTAAATTTTTGAAGAAGCTGTGTAATGACCTCTTGTGTTGTCATTTTGCTGTTAATGTGCACATTTGTGGTGGCGCCAAATGATGGTGTGAAAACAGATGTCTGCAAAAACAAAATGACTCAGTAAACTATTAAAAAAGACTCAAAACGAATATAACAACTTCAGTCTCCATTCATTCTAGCTGTATTCATTGTATGGAACAAAGACAAAGTGTTCAGAATTTTCCCTTTTGTATTCCAAGAAAGTATTATGATAATTGATGGGTGAACTAGAGCTTGTTCTGCATTACATAACCCTAAATAAAATAACAGTTCTAACTGTTTAAAAAGCCAGATGCTTTAACACAAAAGTTTATTGTCATGGTGTATGGAACAAAACTGCTCTTTTAAAAAAAAAAAAAGTGAATATCTTCTGGGAGCATCCTACGCTTTTCCATGCTGATGGCCTTCCCCAAAGCAGAACTCCTGTCGGACAACATCTCCAGGACTCTACCCTCCGTATGACGTGGCTCAAACCAAATTACTATATTGGTCTGAATGAGTCTACTCCACCATGCTACTGTTATAAGCATGATCCCCGTCAGAGATTTTAACATTCACGTTGATAATACATATGATGCATTAGGACTTGCATTTACTGACCTAATAAACTCTTTTGTGTCTGCTCAATTGTGCTCCTTCTTAGAGAAAAAAAAATGTCTCTATGAAGAATTTCAGTCAGGTTTCAGGCCCTACCATAGTACAGTAACTGCACTTTGTTAAAATTACAAATGACTTGCTTCTTAATACTTGGTGTCAGACCAAGGCTGCATCTTATTGCTAGTTTTACTTGATCTCAGTGCTGCGTTTGACACTATAGATCATGACATATAGATCAATTACAAAACTATACAGGTATTCAAAGGCAGGCTTTAAGTTTAGATCCTACCTGTTCGATCGCTACCGCTTAAATTATTTAAATGGGGAGTCATCTCAGTTATCACCAGTAAAGTATGGCGTATCACAAGGATCTGTCCTAGGTCCTCTGCTATTTTCAATATACATGTTACCCTTGGTAATATTATTAGAAAATACGGGATTAGTTTCCACTGTTATGCTGATTATACACAACTATCTCAAGACCAGACGGAACTTCTAAATTATGAAATAAATGATTATGAAAATCATATTTCCCATGTTACAAAAACAGCATTTATCCAAACATTGCTAGGCTACAAAACATATCTGTTTCTTATGCAGAAAAGCTAATCTAGACTGGACTATTGTAATTCACTGCTGACTGGTTGTCCTACATCTTCAATAAACCAGTTACAGGTAGTTCAAAATGCAGTGGCTAGAGTCCTTACCAGGTCAAGAAAATATGATTCTATTACCTCAATTTTACTGTCTCTGCACTGTCTACCTATTAAGTTCCGTATCAGTTACAAAATATTATTACTTACAGTACATAATGCCCTTAATGGTTTAGCTCCTGTGTACAAAACTAGTCTTCTACCACGCTACAATCCAACCCACTCCCTAAAGTCAGAATAGCATAGGCTTCATAGACAATTGGAAAAGTTTTTGGGGCAGACCTGACCTGTTGAAAAGAGATGGTCTTCATCCCTCCTGGGGTGGTGCCGCTCTTCTCTCTAG
>JAUCMR010000002.1:2811935-2822731 GCA_032357425.1 Enteromius argenteus
ACACATTATCTAAAATTCAACTTGATTTTTTAAGCCAGATTAAATTTAAGTTGAAATGAAAAAGTTGTTGATGCACTGAAAAGAAAAGAAAAAAAAAAAAAAAAATAGAAATTCCTTTATTTTATTTTTTTTTTAAGTTAAATTTAAATTTAAACAAACATTTAGTTGACCGTCTTTCAACTAAATTTGTTTTTTAATGTATTTTATTATTTGTAAGTTGTTTTTATTTTATTTTATTTACTTCTAATATTTGAAGTACAGTAAAAGTGCACACTCAGTACAATTAAGTTTTTTTTTTTTTTTTTTTAACAAGAATAAATCAGAAAATGATGTGGAATCTAAATATTTAACACTTTTGCTTAGGGAACATATTCACTGTATATATTAACTATATTCATGAGTGTCCTCTCAAGACGTGCTGTTCATCAATAGATAGTAGTTTTTAAGTTTAGGAATTGGATAGGATTGAAAGATTTAAATTATTGTCATGCGGAATAAGGCATCAATATGTGATTTATCAGTACTAATAAACAGCCAATATTCTAGTAATACACATTTTAATAATCAAATAGTTAATGGTGAACAGTATTACCTAATCTAAAGTGTTACCAAATATTTTAACTAATGCTTTTAGACAACTGGATCTCAATTTACTTTACATTCAAACACTATTCTTCCTCACAGCTTCATGATGGCTGTCTGAGAAACTCCATGTCTGCTATCACACGACTAAAGAGTAACGCAAACACGGAGGAATTCCGACCCCAGCTGCTCTGGTTTATAGACTTGGCCGTGTCCGAGCAAAAACTGAAGTTCAATTGTCCTGTGGATCTCTTCGGCTGTATGTTTCACATACCAAGCATTTTTTAACGATTGTTTTACAGATACAACACAAGTTCCTTATAGCGGCCAAAAATGAGGCCATCGAGGGTCTGTTTTTTATAGTTCTTGTAGATTAGTGACATCAGCATTGACGGAGTAATATCCCCATCACTCATCAGCTCGCTCTGAACATGAGGATTTCCTACCGCTTTGCAGGAAATGTGGAAAACTCCATTTTGCTGTAATTCTGGAAAATATCTGTCGACCGCAAGCCATGACATTAGGGGGTAATTGGCACATTTATGCTTTGCAAAAGAACAAATGAACTAAAATGTCAGCATGTGTATTCTAGTAACTCCACCATGTAAAGGCAAACGTTTTGAAAAAGTATTGAACATTAAATGGTTACTCCACCCCAAAATGAAAATGTTGTCATTAATCCCTTACCCCCATGTCGTCCCAAACCCGTAAAAGCTTTCTTCATCTTCGGAACACAATTTAAGATATTTTGGCTTGCGACTATCCTATTGACCGCTGAGTAATGAACACTGTCAAGATCCAGAAAAGTATGAAAGACATAATCAGAACAGTCCATCTGCAATCAGTGGTTGAACCGTAACGTTATGAAGCTACAAGAATACTGTTTGTATGCAAAAAAAAAAAAAAAACGTTATTAAGAATAACGACTTTATTCACTAATATAGCACTGTAACATGGTCTCATAAAAATATGTACCTCGGGGCACTTTTTGTGCAGCACCATTTTTACATGCCTTACTGCATGTTTCACCACAGTTTCAAAGAGATATTTTAGTTGCACTAAAAACAGGTTCAATATGTGAACCCTGGCAAATTCTATCACGTTGATATAGTTATGTATTGTGGTGGTTCAGAATTGAAAAATGCACCGATATGTACTTATTGGTACGTATTTCGTGTCTCGCTAAAAAGTGCACCAAGTTATGTTTATGCCATGAGACCAGGTAGGTAACATCATTTTGGATAGTATCGTGTTTTGTGTCAGCCATGACACATGGATACATTTTCTATGTTTATTTACGCTTTG
This sequence comes from Enteromius argenteus, assembly GCA_032357425.1. Taxonomy (NCBI): domain Eukaryota; kingdom Metazoa; phylum Chordata; class Actinopteri; order Cypriniformes; family Cyprinidae; genus Enteromius; species Enteromius argenteus. The sequence goes on from JAUCMR010000002.1 coordinate 2,813,823, forward strand.
ATTTGAACGAAAACAGCACATGTGTGTCGCACAGTATGCTATTTGCGTCCAGTGGATAAAGAAATTAATTTTTGAATGAACGAATTGTTAAAAAAAGTAGTTATTTTTGCTTTCTTTCAATACAGTTTTTTTCCCTAAATTATTTTTGTCGCTTCAAAACATTCAGATTGAACCACTGGTGAAAGATGTCTTTCATACTTCTCTGGTACTTGACATTGTTTATTTCTTGGCAGTCAATGGGACAGTCACAAGCCTTTTCATCCAACATATCTTAAATTGTTTTCTGAAGATGAACAAAACTTTTACAGGTTTGGAACGACATGGAGGTAAGTGATTAATGACAACATTTTCATTTTGGGGTGGAGTAACTCTTTAAATTTTCAAAGAAATGACACACAAGATGAGGACTTGACTCATATACAGATTTATTTTAAGAAGGTTCACTAATTGTATGACATTGTTAAGTGAATACAGACTTCATAAGGGAACAAGTATATTTTCTGAAATGGTCACATTTGTTGAAATGTAAAAGGAAACACACTGTCGTTTTTTTAACCGAGAATGAACCTATGGCCCATGACCTGTCGAGCACAGCTGTCTTTTCTGGACGGACGTTGTTTGGAGCACTGGACTGCTTCAAACTCGCTTTCACAACAGAGTAAGACTTGAAAACAGGGCTGGAACATTTGCTGCTCAGTTCATGCAAAAAATAAAGAGGTTTATAGGTTGTTTTCCTGGTATGACAAATAACATGAACAGAAAATCAAACGACCACTGTGAATCGATGCATGTTCTCACTGTAAAATGTGTGAGAATGTTAGTATTGACTAGTGATAATACTGATATGTTTTTAGAAATATAGCAACTCAGCCAAAACTCCTCCATTTTTCTAAGTGTGCAAATCTTCAAATTTTAGCCATATCAATGTGGATTCATTGTCTTTACACACAATGCTATTTCAAACATAAAGAAACATTAAAGCAATACTGTCAAAATGTCATAGGGTACAAAATACATCTGTTTTAAACTGGAGGTTATTTCCTGAGAAACTTTTCCTCTTGTGAACAATACACCATATAAAACTGTTAATTTCACAGATGTTAGCATTAAAGTATATTACACATTACAGTCAAGTTGTACTTTCCTACAGTGGCCTGGCAAGTTTTTGAGCATTTACAAGTCACATTTACTATATATTTACTAAATTTTTATTTTTATGATAATTTAATCTACTGGTGTTAACATGGTTTTAGTGGATTTGTGAAGTTAGTTATCCTTAAATTCTCAAAGTAATATAGCATTCAGTTTACAAAAAGTCTCATATTGAACATTAAATGTAACTTAAATGTCCAAACCCTTTTTTTCAGGCCACTGTACATCGCTGTACTAAAACACTTGTCCTTCTATGTTTGGGCAACAATGTTATATTGTATGACTGAATTCAATTTTAAAGAAGGCGTTTAGAACAGAAACAGTAATTAAAAAATAGCTATACCTTGGTTCAAATGTTTAACTTTAAACAATAAACATTCCCTTTTTGGCTAACATATGAATATATACACATATTATATACATACGTACATACGGTGGGATATGAAGTAAAGATGTTTTTGATCATTGAATTTTCATCATGTTGAACCGTAAGAAATGTTAAAATGATTTTAACATGATGACAAAATAGTTTAGATTTGTACTATTATTTTGTTTTAGAAAAGTGTACATAATACCTTAAACACTGAATATAAAAAACAAAAAAACAAAACAAACAAAAAAAATTAAATATTTAAGGTACGGGTCTCGATCCCTGTTGACAATATTTGTGTGTGTGTGTGTGTGTGTATCAGGAAAAAGACAATGTTATTGAGTAAATTACACTATTTCAAGTCACTGAGGTATGTGTTTACCCAGCTTTACATTAATATTTCATGGTCCTTGTCATGAGAAATTCAAATCCAAGCATTCATCTACATTCTAAACCATTTTGGATCCCATAAACCTTCATTCGAAACAATTGCTTTGCAATATAACATTGTGGGATGTTTTAAAAAGTAATTCAGCAGAGGCAGGGATGCATAGACCAGAAGGGGTCTATACATTTTTGTAAATCATAATTCAATATTATTTTTCACAGTTTGTGCTTACCAATGCTGCATTAAAAGGATCAAAAAGTACAGTACAAACTGTAATATTATGAAATATTTTTAGAATCTAAAATAAGATTTTTCTATTTTAATATATTGTAAAATATATTTTATTCTGGGATGTGACTGTGATGCAAATCTGAATTTTCATCATCATTACCCCAGTTCTCAGTGTCACATGATCCTTCAGAAATCATTCTAATATGCTGATTTGTTGCTCTGTAATCAATTATTATTATATGAATTATTATTAATGTTTCTTATTATTATAAATGCTGAAAATAATGTTTTCACAAACTTTTACTGCCTAATATTTTTTGTGAAAATTCATTCTTTGAAATTATTTGAAACAGAAATCGCATGTATCATTATAAATGTCGGCATATTTGCTGAATAAAGTATAACATATATATTTCTTCTCTCTTTGCTTTTATGAATCATACTTTTTGTGTGGTGGCGCATCACAGTTTCCACAAAATTTCCCAATTTCATTAACATTATTGCTATTGCTGTATATTTGAATGAATGCAGCCTTAGAGAGCATAACAGACATCCTAAAAAAAAAAAAAGTAATGGTGCTGTATATTTTGGCTGTTCTATTTGGTGGCAGCTTGGTATCTTAGGGACGAACCTGCAGTGCAGTGCATAACAAAACAAAAGTAAAAACCAAACAGTCAAGTACTTCACGTAGTTCACCAAAATTATTTCCCAGTGGTCCCTTAAATGCACACTTTCTTTCTAGTGCAAACAGATGGACAGTTTCACTGGACACTTCACTACGCCCTTCACTTCAACACCTGCTGTACAACACAAGAAAAAAAAAAAATCACATAACTCCTCAAATTTACAAAAATCTGGCCAAAAAATTACAACTAGCCAAAAGACTCACTCAACTTTTTCGGGACAAAATACAATTTGTGTTAAACTGGATATTTAAATCCACTTGGATTAGCCTTTAAATAGTTCACTATCATGTCAAAACTTTATAAAGAACACAGAAAACTTCATAACCACAAGTCTTTTGCTGATAAAAATGCCTTTTTCACAGTCTCTGCTCACTCATGCTCAGTAGATCCCGGGCCGTGTTGAACCTCAAACCACTGAATGGTCATTGTGGTGCGCTCCGCTCAGGACCGTGTGGTTGATGGAGGACGCAGACCGGTCCGAGCCCTCTGCTGTACCGTTCACGTGCTCCTGCCGCTGACAGCACAGGATCTGTTTGAACGTGACGCTCATCTCCTTGTCCCGGTAGGAGTATATGATAGGGTTCATGGCAGAGTTGAATTCCGCTAAAAGAAGGAAGAATTTCTCATAGGTCAGGACATTGCATTTGGCGCAGACCACGTCCAGCAGGAGAAGCACCAAACCGGGTGTCCAGCACACAATGAAAGCACCTAAAAAACAAGAAAAAATGGATGCGACTCATGAGTAATACAGAAAACCGAAATGTGTTTTTCTGTACTGAATTGACAGGTTTAAAAGGAGCATAGTTACATTCTGTAACAGTTGCTTACAGCACCAAACTTCCTTAATTTTGGAGTATTCAATAATTTCTATAACCAATCGGATTTGAGCATTCAACAGCCCTGTAGGAAAAATTTAAGTAATAGATAAATCACTGGCTACTTGCAGAACAGTTGAAGTGTAATTCAAGTATAGGAATTGAATAATTATGCGGGAACTAAACAGAGTGCAAAAATAATACGTAAATTGTAAATTTTAGGTATGATGTTAAGTTCTCATGGGCCTCAAGAAAACTTCGAAGTAAACTGTAAAAAACGGCATCTGGGGTTGTCAGAATTCGACCGCAAAAATACAGTAACAACATTTTAGGTTTTACGGTTTTAAGTTGCATTTACAGTTAAATACTGTAATTTCATTAACTGATACAATGTTAATATACCAACCTATTAAAGTACTGAAATCTTTTTTGTACCTTTGAAATACACTCATAACCACCAAATGGTGGTGGTGGTGATGAGAAAATCACGGGATGAACCAAAGCCCATCACAAGCTTTTAAATATGAACATATACAAACACTAAACACCATCATGAGACTCATTAAACTCATTAACATTAATTTGTGTTTCTACAACAAAAGTTCATGTTTAATGTGTTACTTGTCATTTATTTAAAATACACTAATACTTTCTCGGTATAGGTTGTATTTCAAGGTTGTATTTTTAGTGTATATACTTTGTGTAAGGATAGCATTTGAGGATAGCGTTTTCTTCAGAAGAGGGTAGTTTCCTATATAGTAAGTGCACAAAGTTTTGAAACAGAGCCTGCATCTCATCATATAAGGCAGTGGCTATCTGGCTTTTCCATTACTAAGAGAAGGGCAGGGATGTATCCAATGCTTAAAACAATATATTTCTTTGTGCCAAACATACTTTTTCTTATGAATCTCACCTAACAAGATTTCGACAACCAGAAAATGTTTACTAAAAAAAAGAACATTTTGGCTACAGATGCTATTTTGCTAGATAGAAATACATTTGCAAGAGCACTACTCTTCTTTTAGTCGAACGCAGCTGCTCTTGAATGGTTTACATCACTAGAAAGTTATGTGGAGACTCTCAGCAGTTAGATAAACTCCAAGTTGTTTCCAGCAAGGCTTTGCCACATGTTTTGCTCTCTCTGAACAAACCCAGAGACGTGAGTGAGGGGAATTGAAGACTGCATTTGAAGTCAACATTCTGCCAAAATTGTAGTGTCCACCATAAAGACAAAATGTCCTGTGCTGCGTTTCCCAAAAGCATCGTAAGCTTAAGTTGATCATATCTCCATTGGTTTCAATAGGTCTACAATGTACTTAAGCTTACAATGCTTTTGGGAAACGCAGCCCTGTTTGTTTGCTTTACTCGAAAAACGTAATGCCACTACAGATTCATTGTTCTTCTGAGAATAATGAATCTCTAAATAAAAATATACTAAAAATGAAGATGTTTCCATAACAAGCACTTCACTGTGGGTTCAGCTGGGAGAATGAAGCGGTGTTAACAGTGTCTTTTACACAAACAGCTCAGAAAACTAATTTGAAACAGAAGTAAGAGTAGATCTGCTTGTTTTGGAAGAGGAAAAAATAATACAAATGTGGCAACACACTTTGAAAAAATGGTTTCGGTCGACTGTAATATGGACAGTTGGTCTTGACTACAATATTGATGCGAACTGTGATCAGTTTTTTTGTTGCTGTTCATAGCCTATGGAGTCGTCCTGCTGATGTCATACTCTCTCAGAAACATTTTACTCGATTTTATTACCTACGTTTTATGTCATGTAATTTAGGATGAAATCTGACATTGGTTAAATGGGAATGTCATCCACCAAAACACAATTCTGATTTAATTTAGCCCATTTGAGTGCTCTATAAGTGGCATTATCATGACATGATATCTCCACACACATTTCCGCTTACAACTAAATGTAATAATTAGATGTACTTTATCCGTAATCTACGTCTCATGTAATAGTAATTAGTTTGATGGATAACTATGGATAAGTATTCCTCACAGTGCACCACAGACACACAGAGAACGCTAATTCTATGGGTGCAGTGTTGGCGGCAGTTACTTTTAAATGTAATGCATTAAAATGTAACTGATTACATTACTTTTATATTGCTTTTTGTCACCCATGGGCTAGGCTTGCTTATTTGTTCTAAATAACATAAAACCCAAAAGTAATATTTTTGGCAATGGTAAGAGCCCTTTCACACCAACATTGAAATGAATAAGGCTGAAAGAAATGCCTCTGTCTTTGCACGTCACTCCCAGTGACTAAGGAAATGTAAGCTGTCAGTCAATAAATGGGAACTAATTTTGTTGTAAATTTAAAAGAAATGGGTTATTTTACTTGTGTCTTGAAAAAAAAAGGAATCTGATTTTGTATCTCATGTTATTTGCAATGCATTACTCCAAACATCGCATGGGCGTGAATTAACTGATACTTGAGTGACCTGATACTTTAGTTCAGAGTATTTCTAAACAGCAGAGGTTTATTTAAAGGTTTATTGTTTGTTTAGTAATGCTATAATATTTCACCCTTTATTGTCAATGTCATAACTACATGAGGATATCGTTTAGGTACAAATAAGTCGATAAAGACCTCCCTCACGCTTTATTAAAGCTCTCTTTCACTTTGAAGCTGAATAAGCAGTTAAATTGGCAGCTGCTCAAAGTATTGCTTCGTCTTAGAGCAGGATTTCAATTTATTACTTCCGCAAAGGCTTATTAACACCATCAGGCACAATGACTGTGTTCAGGCGAACACTGCAAGAGATTCAGCTTCAGAGGCAAAACAACTTTGCCAAGTCGTGTGAGTGTTGGGTTTGTCTAGGAAGTACTTTATGGCTTTCCTTTACACCAGCAAGGAATTGGCCATATCTAAAGGAAAAAATGCCTTGATTGTTTTGGAAAGTGGAAGATTTCTTGTTTTTGCCAATTATTCAGCACCTTTACACTTATTTTTGTAACATATTTCCTAAAAGAAATAACATGAGAATGACTACTGTGTATTAGTAACTGTGTTCAACTGGTGCTGGGAAAGTCTAGAGTAAGGAGCCATTCATACAAAAGGTATTTTCCATTCCACTTCACTGCTTTTTTATGTGGTTTTTATGTAAATATGCTCTCAATGGATCTGTTGGACTTGCATTTTTTTTTTTTTTTTTTTTTTTTTTTTTTGTGGCATCTCATACATGGCACAAAGTTATATAAAGGCAGTGCTCAAGTTGCAATTTTAGACTTCTTGTGTGAATGACCCCATTACTGCTAAAATAAAAGCTATTACTGGCTCTTTAGGGGTTTGATGGGACACTTGAGAAAACAGATATATTTATAAGTTGGGAGCCATAAAGTAAATAATATTAATATAAAAAAATATATACAATAATACTTATACTAATAATTGTGTTGTTTTCACTGGCTGCACACAAAAAACAAGCATACAGCATGACCAATACAGTCTGATTCATGAACTTATTAAGTAAAACCTTAATAATAATAAACTTCTAATAAACAGTCTAATAAACTTAATTTATTTATTTCATTTATTAACACCATCAGGCACAATGACTGTGTTCAGTTGAACACTGCAAGAGATTCAGCTTCAGAGGCTAAACAACTTTGCAAAGTCGTGTGAATGTTGGGTTACAGTCTCTAACCATTGAGGGGTTTGATTCCAAAATGCATTGTGGTGACAAGTTCTGTCTTGTTGGTGTGATGTGCATGCAAGTAGATCTTAGTACATGCTTTATAACACACACATTATTATGTTATTAAGTTTTTATAGTTTTATTGTGCTGTATTTTTTTTTTTACCTAATCAAAATAACCCAACTGCAGTTTGATTGAAATTATTTGGAAAGCACAATGATAAAACTTTTTTTTTTAAATGGTATCTTTTATTTTATTCATCATTTATTTTTATCTGTTTTTGCAAATGAGCTCTTCATATATATACACATATATAGTGAATACTATATACACACACACATGTATGTAGGACAGAATTAAAAAAGGGAAGTAGTCCACAGGTGTCATGTTTGTTACAATTGGCAGAAGTTATTACTTCACCTGCGTGACAACGTCATTATCAACAGTTCTGTGTGGTTTGAGTGATGGATGCCCAGCAAAATCACTACAGTTGTACGGGAAACACACCCTTGAAGAGTTACCACAAGTACTAATAACTTTAAACGATAACACTTTATTTCGATAGTCCACTTTAGATATTCTACTGACTGTAAGTAACTTTGCAACTACATGTCAACTAGCAGTCATTAGAGTAGTTGACATGTAATTACAAAGTTATTTATAGTTAGTAGAACGTCTAAATGGACTATCGAAATAAAGTGTAACCCTTTGAACTTGCACGGTTTGCGAGAATTAAAATAGAATTGTTATTTTAGCATCTAGTCAGCAATTATATTGAGTTGTGTAATAAGTTTACAGCTGTTATCATTTTGCTGCTTCCAAAAACACATCATGACTTAATGTCACATCACAAACCTTGACTCATCTAAGATACGTTCTCTTAACAAACATCATGTCATCTTTAACAGTTATACTGCAAAAAATAATCAGTGTTTATCAATATTAACCACTCACTCGTAAACGTTATCTCTGCAAAACAAGTGCAATCTAACACATGGCCAAATGTTTGTGGTCAAAAATATGCAGCATTAGCAGGAGGTTGATGGGAACTCAGTGAGATGGCAACACCTGTGGAAGTGCTTAGTGCATACTTTGCATAGTTAACAGCAGATTTGGGACTGAAGGATTTGGCATATGCGTGGTCATTTGTTCAGCCCTCCCTATTTAAAAAGCTCTTCCTGTGAATTTCCTGGGATTCGGCACACAGACCAGATTTCTAACCGGATATTTACATGTTGAAGTCTATGAGAATCTTTACATAATCCCTATTAAGTGTGTGTTTTTCCTCAAAGATAAAACATATATTGTATTTACTATTTGAAGTAGATATGTTTGGATCTTTTGTTTTATCATTATTATTTATTTTTTCATTTTAAACTGAACTTTTATGTATACATATAAATATAAAAGTTCAGTTTAAAATGAAAAAATAAATAAATAAATAATAATAATAAAACAAAAAATCCAAACATATTTACATGTATATATATATATATATATATATATATATATATGTGTGTGTGTGTGTGTGCAATTTCATGATTGAATTAGTGGAGTGAATTTAATTCAAAGTTATGACAGTTGTTTATACACTCTCAGAAATAAGAG
>JAUCMR010000002.1:2822831-2837512 GCA_032357425.1 Enteromius argenteus
TAAAAATAAAAAAAAAAAAAAATAATAATAATAATAAAACAAAAAATCAAAACATATTTACATGTGTATATATATATATATATATATATATATGTGTGTGTGTGTGTGTGTGTGTGTGTTATAAAAGCAATTTCATGATTGAATTAGTGGAGTGAATTTAATTCAAAGTTATGACAGTTGTTTATACACTCTCAGAAATAAGGGTACAAGCCCTTTTCAGAAGGGTCCATTTTGGTATTTTAAAGGTACATATTAGTACTTAAAGTGTACATATTTGAACCTAACAGGTACAAAATTGTACCTTTTGAAAAGGTACCACCCCAGTGACAGCTTTTGTACCTTTATTTCTGAGAGTGTATCTGACATGAAGAAATCTGACTTAACACCATTTTAATGGATGTTTGATAAAAAGCTATAGTGATATACTTCCATAACTTTGGAATCATTGCTGTTTCTTGGGTGTGATGTTTATAGTCCTCATAAACTACGAATATGGCAGTTTCTGGGATTCACAAGAGACAATATGGCAGTAAATCCAACAAAATATTTTTAATGTGATACTTGCACACAGTTTGGAAATGCAGTGTTGAGTGTTCATGTGATCCATTAATGCTGATAAGGCAAGAAAGCATATAAATAAAAAGCCAACACTGGCAAAATGTATTTCAAATGAAACACCCTGCTGCTTTACACAAGTTCTGATTCTCGCTGTCGTAAGGAGCGGAAACCGTTCCAATGATTTCATCATCACTGTAACTATGTTATTCAAATATACTTCATACGCCCTTGAGTAACTCTCAACAATGGATGAGTCATGCCTTTGAGAATCCACAAAACTAATTTCATTTTAGGTTGTGGAAGTTATTTGGAACAGTGTGAAAAGATACAGCATCTCATAGTTTCCTGGAAAGTCCTTTTTAGTGGATAGTACACAACTTCTGATGTGACAGTAGAAATCAATGTTGCCAGATCTCACTGACAAAAGTTCATGTGTTTTATAATTAGACAAGCAGTGAATTTTGAATGTGCAATAAACTCTCATGCAGATAGAGCAGGAAAATAACATAATGATGTCCAACAACTACTAAAATAACCTTGTTATAGCACCTATACCATATTTCTTTTAGCACCTTTTAGTGGACTCTTTTGGCACACAATATTTTGACCACTTCCTGCTGCACAAGTTTGCTTCTATAGATGTGTCGGTGGAAGTTGAGATACGCTGATCAGAATAAACCAAAGATGACCAGTGCAAAACTTCATGAGCCTTATTGCTATTGTACTCATTTGTATGTTGCATTGGATAAAAATAAAATAAAATATCTGAATGTAAATGTAGTAACATCAACATAACAGATCCAGACTGTTATGTGTTATTTGTGAAAAAAATCTATTTCTGGTCTCATTTTAGCAGTGTAATATGATTTGAAGGATTACATTATTTAAACATTAATTACACACTGTAATTGCCGTGTTATTAATAGTTATACATCTGTAATCTCCAGGCTGAGATCACATTCTACAAACCGTGCTTTCATCCAGACCCCTCGCTCTCCTTTCTCTTCAGAGGTTCAAGACAAGCTCTGCCCAGTTCAAACAACAACAGCACTGTTTCCTGAACAGTGCTTGTACAGCGGGATGCTGCACCATGACTGGGTTCCTTTTTTTCCAGGCCAGGCTTCACTGGAGGAGCCAGCGAGGCATGACACTGATGCAGTGCAAGGCAAACAGTGGAACTGGCCGCAAGATCACTATGACGGGCCCTCAGCTGTAGACTGCTCAAGGGCTACATTGTTTGTCGGCCTTAAATTGGCACAATCGAGCAAAGGGTTATGTATTACATAGCATTTAGGTAAAGCTCCTTATTTATGTATAGACTTTTGGTGGTTTGAACCACAACTTGGAGCCTGGTGCATAAATTTGTACTAGCATTGAAGAACCTTGACAGGAAGCGAATACATGGAATTTCGCCAAAAAAGCAATGAGAGTGAAAAGAAATTGGAGAGAACAAATTGATCCCCAGAGCAAATTCTCTATGTCATAGTGACATCATTAAAGGAAAGATTCTCAGAGAACATGTGCAGTTTAGCTCCATGATGCTCATATCTACAATGTAGATAATTGTGGTATACCAAAAAACGATTAATAACCATTTCATGTGTTTTTTTGTAAAGATTTGATAGTCAAGAGAATTGACTTCCTGAGGTTTCCCACCATTTTCGAATAATATTAAAAATAAGTTACGACAGTTTGTTTATTGAACAAATCATTGTGGTTTAAAACCATCTGCTTATTGTTGCATATTCATTGTAATAAAGGATGTGATGCTATTTTTAAGTAGATATACATGTGGAATAGTGTGAGAATTGATCCATACAGTAGGCGAAACACAAGTTATATGTCTTGATTTGTAGACAGAAGGTAAAATAAAGCCTGAAAGACTTACTGCTTCTGTCAAAATGCTGGGATGTGCATCTGATGGGCACTTTACTATCCCTTGAGGGCATAAAAGAGGATTTGTGAATGGCAGTAGCTGTGTTTCCATTCAAATTGTGAATTAAAAATATACCTAATGGTACCGCATCAATTTCCCATATATCGCAAAAAGTTTTTGTGCTCATATGAGGTGGTTTTTCAGGCAATTCGAAGAAGAAATATTTTGCAAAACTGCTAATTTTTTTTACATTGGTTAATGGAAATGGTTAATGGTTTTTTGTCGGTGTTTTCAGATCATCGTCGCATTTCTGCAGCAAAGAGGGGTATAGTATTTATAATTTCAAATACATTTTGTCTTCTATCATCAACAATATTGCATGTTGATATAGTCACACTTATCATTTATTGACCCGTCTCACTTTAGCCAAGGGGAGAAAAAAGCTTGTCAACAAACATTTTTGTCATAGTTTTCGTTAGTTTAGTGGCTTTTAGTTTTTAGTCTGTTAGCTTTGAGGACAAATCTATGTCATCGGAGTCCAACCCTGCTCTTGGAAGGCTACCATCCTGGATAGTTTAGCACCAACCCAAACTAAACACTAAACCACAAAGTGTGTTGTGAAGCAGGTTGGAACTTCAGTATGCAGGCTAGTGGCCTTCAAGGTGCAAGGTTGGCAACTGAGAATTGGTTCCCAACTTTGTTCCTGTAGCTCCCAAAACTGAACACTGAACGTGTCAATTTGTCTGTCACACCCATTTCAGTCTCTACTAATGACCTGAAGACCTGAATCAGGCATGTTTGCTTAAAAAGACATGCAAAATATGTAGTGTGGGGGGCTCCATGACCAAAATTGGAAACTATTCTGCTGGAGTTGGGGTGTCCAATCCTATACCCTACTGAGGTCATCTCAAATCTTAAGCTGAACCAGCTACTACAGTTCCTTTTTTATTATTATTACTATAAATTTCCAGGCAAATCTGTTGGAGAAAGTTGGATTTAAACTTAAGTCGTTGGCCCTCCAAGCCTGAAATACTTTACTAATCAATTATAGAAGCAGAACTTACCCAATACGATCACGACCGTTTTCAGCAAGCTCATCATAGTGTCCCGGTTCCGCCGTTGACCCGAGCTGTGCCGGGACATCCTCATGGTTCGCTGACGTACATACATAAATATGTGGGCGTATAGAACGACCATCACCACAAAGGTCACCAGGTTGAAGATCGCCCAGAAGCCCAAGTAGGAGTTGCTGTAGAGGGGAGCCATGTTGGAGCAAGTATCTATAGCACAGATGCAGTTCCAGCCCACGCTAGGAATGGCACCCATGACGATAGACATGGTCCAGATGATGACGATAACTACAACTACTCGTCGATTGCTCATGCGGGTATGGAGCTGCATGCGAAACACTGTTATGTGGCGCTCAATGGCTATAGCTAACAAGTTGGCAACTGAGGCTGTAAGGCTTGTATCGATGAGGCCTTGGCGAAGCAACCACGTACTGACCGTTAGTCTTCTCGTGTTGGGTCCCGTGTTAAACATCAAGTAGAAATAGGCAAGTCCTGCAAAGAAGTCCGCGGCTGCGAGGTTAGCCATTAGATAGTAGATTGGAAAGTGAAATCGGCGGTTGATGTAGATGGCCACCATCACGAGCAAGTTTGCTAGCATAATAAAAATACAAACTGTAATCCCAAGTCCCATCACTAGCTTGCTTACAGCGTTCCATTCTGTGGCCAGATACTTCTGACTACGATTGTAAAAAAAGGCTATAGTTTCATTGTAGTAGCATTGTCCGTCTTCCATCCTGAAAGGTTATCTTTCTGAAAAAGATACAAAAAAAAGTGTCAGAGTTTCAATATTACATCAAGTCTAATGAACGTTACACAGGGCTTAAAGTTTTGCATAATTTATGAATTGTAATTGGATATTGATGATATACAAGCTAGACTTGTCAACCACATGCATGGAAGCCAAATGATTTGGAGTCATTGACAATAGCCAATAATTGTTATTATGAAATAAAATGTTGATGTATGTTCTGTGACCAAACACAAGATCAATGAAAAAACATATCCGTATTATTATGGTAAATGCAGTAACCGCGTAAAACCTAGGTAATAAATCTGAATCTACCCCAAAACCTAATCGTTACTCTATATTATTTAGTACTTTTTTAGGTAAGTACACTGTAAATACAGATAAGTGTACAGACTGTAAAATAAAGTGTAACCACAATGTCTCTATTGTGAACAACAAGAAAAATTCTCATTTAACTCCAAAGTATGTCCAGAACCCACTGAGATGTTTCACAGGCATAACATATTGACTTTATAGCATACAATTTCCATCTCATTTTGTTTTATTTGCATGTTACCTCATAACATTGACAAGGAAAGGCATACAAAAAAGTGACAATTTTCATAAACAAGCAAACAAGCACAATAGTTGTCTTAAGAATAGCTTTCTGACTCTCAAAACTAACTATTAAATACATCAGTGAATTGGCTGAATCTTCCTCCCCAAACACCCAGCACAGGAAATAGGCCTTATTTGTGTATTCCAAGATAATTTAACCCTTAGCATGTGTATGAAAGCAATCAATAGGGTTTTCATTGTTGTTTCCTTTTTCTTTTTTCTTTTTTAAAGAATCATTGTGATAAGATTTGTCTACAGTATCTATCAATATCCATTTTTTAAATCACATTTTGACCATGTTGTCATCATTTAACAAACCAGAAATTTTGAATAATGCAGTGATTGCTCTTTTCACCAGCAATTAAAATGACTTAGATTTCAATCTTCACAAATCATGTGCACCATTAAAGTCTCAGTAAAGTATCATAACAATACAACATTTTTGTTTGAAAACCTGGCTACACTAAAATGAATGAATGAATGAATAAATGAATACAGTTGAATCATTTTTAGTGCAACAGTTTCTTTTAGCCATTACTAAAACTTCAAAACACACTTTTTTTTCCCTGCTCACATTCAGCTATCTCAGGCTCAGCATGCTATCAATTGTTTAGAATTCAAATGCCAAGCGAGAGTGGATGACCTTTCCACAGTTATTGTGTACTTCTAAACCTATCATCACCACACATTGGTCCATAGTGCTGGGATACAGAAAGACAGATCCTGTCATTGTGTGTCAATGTGTTTTATGATATAGCCCCAGGCCTCTGATCTCTCTAAACTAAAGGCAACGAACAAGAGCTTTCTGTGCACAAATGTCTGTGAACTTCCTCTCTGCCAGTTTCAGCATTATTGTAGCACCCATCCTCAATGGATAAAGACGGTGGAAAGGAAGTTCCAGAAAGGCCTTGGCTGAGTGCACTTGATAACATTGTATCTTCACAAAGTCTCCTGCTAAAACCACATTGCAAGACCGTTACTCAAGGAAACATTTAGTGATAATAAAAACTTTTGCTTAGGAAGTATATAGTAATTATATTGCACTATTTCATTTGCCAATTGAATCTTCCAAATAAGCTTTTCTCTAAAACATTTCACTTCATGAAATAATGCATTTTTTATTATCATTTATTTATTGCTTGTATTGGCCATCCATACAGTGCATTTATGTATAATATTGCAAATATATCTTAGTACCAACTGGTATAAATGGTGTTTTAATATATCCATCACTGAATTATATATGCTTGATCTTGTTTATTTAGGAATTTATTAATGACAATCTTAGAAGCATATCTAAATAATAAAAGAGTTTAAATAAAAGAGTGTTCATACCTTTTCAGAAAATCAACCAGACCCTGATCATAATCAACAATATAAAGCGGGCTACACTTTCAGAAATAAAGGTACAAAAGTTGTCACTGGGGCGGTACCTTTTCAAAAGGGACATGTTTGTACCTAAAGGGTCCATTTTGGTACCTTAAAGGTATATATTAGTACTTAAAGTGTACATAATTGAACGTAATAGGTACAAAAGTGTACCTTTTAAACAGGTACCGCCCCAGTGACAGCTTGTGTACCTTTATTTCTGAGAGTGTACCATTAATATGCAATATAAATACTGTGCAGGCAAACTTTCTGAAAATGAGGTTAAGGAACAAGCAACAGCACCAGCCTTGATCCATTTCAGTATTGGTCCCCTGCCTGTCTGAGAATACAATGCAGGCATTGTTTTGCACCCATCCTGTCAAAAAAGCAATGAAACTGGATTGCAACAAAGAATAAATTGTTCACATTGGTGCATAGGCAGTACTCCAGTGTGATTCAGAGCAGAATGATGCTAATTTATGCCCATAATTAGGTAGGCATCTGCAAGCTGTTAACAATCCAGGACGAACTCAGGTAAAGTAGTGGTGGTTTCATGTTCAGAGACCTTTTAGGGTCACTCTGCATTAAAGATGCATTACAAAAAATAATGACCCACATGCTACACTGACTGAAAATTCCTAATTAATTACCAAGCACAAATCTTATTCTACAGAATATCACCCTGTTAGACACTTGTAGAGAAATTTCAGTCTGAACATTACAACCTCGCTTGGTCCCTGGGGCTAAAACCTGTCTGAAAACAAGTGTCATAGAACCTGTTTTGGCATGTCCTCCTGCCATGGACTTGAAACTGGTTGCAGATGTGCTAATGGTATCATTTACCTGTCTCTAGCACCCTTAGGTCCATACTCGCCTCTAAATATTTGAGCACACTCTGGGACATTCTCTGACAGCATTCAAAGGGCATTCTTTGACAGCCTTAGTCTATCCAAACAGAAACCGAAAGAAAGTTACAATAATTGATTTAAAATGTATTTATTTATCACAATGATTACACACTGCCTCAGACTACAAAATTACAGAGAAGACTGTATATTTAACAAAAAAGCAGTATGGACATGCCTTGTTGAGTTGGTTCTTTGGAAGCCTCCTCAGTTCCAAAACAAAAGGTGGCTACAAAAAACTCAACTAAAGTAAGGGGTTGATGTCTTTAAACCACAGATGTGTCAATGGACTGCTGAGACATGGTTTTGAAGTTTGCTGAGAACTGAGCCAGTTTGATGGAAAACTGTCTGGTTTTCCCAGGGCCAACGCTGGCCAAATGGGTGCCCTAAGCAGAATAGTATTGTTGTGCCCCCTCCCTCAAAAAACCAAACCAAAAAATAAAACACTTACTAGCCTATAAGGGGTCAAAATAGAACTTTCATTAAATATAAAAGTAAATAAATTAATTGTAATTACATTGTATTATTTATAAATTACAATTGTAGCCCTACACAGAAACAAGCCTATATGATTTTATTAATACAGTGTGATTGATTTTATGGTCTCAAGCATTCAGAAATCACACAAAATAAAACGTCCACATTTTTGTTGAAGAAATTAAATAGGCTGTAGCATTTCTATTACAAAAAGGTGGCCAAATTGAAAAATAAATAATAAATAAATTAAGTGGATATTTGAATTAAATCTTTGGTCAATATTAAACAAAAATTGGATCGTCCTGTAAATGAAGCAACAGCAATTATCAGGCCTTTGGTGCCTTTTGCAGGCATGTATTACATTATGCATTTTTACAGTGTTATTCAATGAAACCATAATTAAACCATATACCATATATTGTCTTATTGTTTTAGAAAAACATTTTAAGTAATGGAAACTGCAATGTTATGTGTATTCAGCCGCAAGCATAGGTGAGAGCACTTGACACATGTCCCGTGTGCATACTGCACTGCGTTCATCATAAAAAAAAAATATATATATATATATATATATATATATATATAATTAGCCTATATTTAGCCTATATACATGTATAATATCCATGTTGATGTTTAGATTTTTATGTTTATGTATAAATTTTTAATAATATAGAACAAAAGTTTTTTGTTTTTTTTGAGAAACTGGAATGGTGCCCACTTGGGAGATGGTGCCCTACGCAGACTGTGTACTCTGCGTGTAGGGAGCAGCGGTACTGGGTTTTCCGTTTTTGCCTAGAGATGTTAATTCATCACTTGATGTTAGGTGGCCTTGAATCTTCCTCTAAATTAAAAGAAATGGCAAATGGGAAAACATAACCTAGCTGTCTTGTAAACCAAACTTGCTAAATGGACATTTCGTTTGTAGAACACTAACAACATTGTTCAGAAGTAAGCAAAGAATGGAAATTTGAATCCACTGCAACTGCAGAAAGTTTAGCAAAAACCCCTAATATACTTCAGGGGAAATTGATGGACAAACTGGTTTTTCAGCGTTTCAAATAAGCCCATAAAAAAGGTAATTTGAAGTCTGTTTTGGGAGTTTGAAAGTTTCCAGACAAAGTTCACTCTGGCTGGTAAACACCTTTAGACTACCATTGGTGTGTGATGATTATGTAATAAGTAGGTGTGGCTCTGGGACTCCACCTTCTTTCTCTGCTTCATTTCTTCTGTTCAGTCTGTTGAGGTCGGACCGAGTGAAAACTTGAACACCCTGGAGTGTTGATTTAGTGGAGATGTAATTATTAAGATGAAAGCATGAAGCACATATACACATATTTATCTATTAAATTCTCTCAGAAGCATGTACAGTATCGGAATGTTGGCTAAAAGTATACTGCTGTTTGCATCAAACTTGTATCGCAGAATGAAAAATAACTTTACTGCAAGTATCTTAAAGTGCCCCTATTATGGGTAACAAAAGGCTCATGTTTTGATTTTGTGACTCCCCATCAACAGGTTGAAATGCGTGCATGGTCAAAAACTATTTTCTTATATTTCCTTATAATATGGATTTATGTTTACCTTTGCTCAACGACTCCCAAATGATCCACTCAACAATTCATTTTCTCCAACCCCCTCCTTTGCATGATGCTAATTTGGTGATTGGTTGATTGGTCAATTAAATTTAAAGCAGTGTTTGTGATCGTGAGCAATGCTGCTTTGTGTTTACCTGGGAAATGGATATTTTTAATGCTCCTAAAGCAGCACCTAGTGACAACAAGAGTGTGGGCAATATGCTTATGATTGCTTATTACTTTCAGATTTAAAACTTTGCAGGATGTTTGCAGAGGCATTTTAAAGCAAGTTCTTTCTCTTGGAGCTTCTCCCATGTGCCAACCAGAGTTGTCCAACCTTGCTCCTGGACAACCAAAGTCTCACAAAGTTTAGCCTCAACTCCAATTAAACTCATCTGAACCAGGTAATCAAGGTCTTCAGATTCACTAGAAGCTCCCAGGAAAGTGTGTTGGAGCAGGATGTACTCTGCAAGAAGGTGGCCATCCAGGAGCAGGACTGGACACCCCTGGACTACATCAATAGCAAAGTAAAATCTGTTGGCAGCTCTTGGTGGCAGCACTCCACTACACAATTGAGGGCATGGAGTTGGTTAGTCTGGTGGCATGCTGTGCCACAAAAACAAAGTCCAGCAGGGCTCCAGTCCAAAGAAGGCAGCTGCCCCTCTTAAAGTTAAAAAAAACATATAAATAGAGCATGGCTGGCATGCCACAAAACTGTACTCTCTTGGTCTATAGAGACAATTCCACATAGGCAATGAAGAACTATGAATGTGCTGCACACCTGTTTCTTCTTAACTCTTCATTGTTACGTCCTCATTTGCTTTTCACATCCTTTTGTGGAGACCCATCCTACTGGCACAATCAGAGCCACCATTTTCAGGTCTTCATCATATGTTTTGCATTATAATGAAAGGAAAGAACTCCAGTATTCCATTTCTGGTGCTACTTCTAACATGCAGATTGGAGTACATTCAGCTAAAAAACAAATCACGTCCTGAATTGACCTACACCGAGTTAATGATCACACTTGTTTGTCTTTGTCAAGCATACAACACAACTCAAGCTAAAATCCTGCAGTTCTCAAGAAAGTTAAGACGAAATCTACATTTGGCTTTTTATGGTTCAATCATTGTAAAGTCTGCACATAGAAATTGTTTTATGCCATTCATGTGAATGAAACCCCACCTAGAATATGTTTAGCAGTGCATGGTGGCACTATCTTCCTGAATATGTCATGGTAGAGAGTGTTTGCACCCAGACTGGATGCACCTGTTGCTCTAATATTCCTTGGAAGCTATTCAGTCTTACAAAACAATCATCAGACCTAATGATTTGGACAAGATGGCTGCTCAAATCATTATGAAACTCAGTGTTTAACAGTTGGCAAACTGGCTAGATGAAGCAAACAGGATAAAAAATGATTTAACAGGTTTTTTCCATTACTCAGGGGTCTAGGCTTCCTGCTCATTTCTCCAGATTATTTTACTGTACACAGTATTTAGATACAAGTGGTTTCCAAATGGCAGCCCCCTGACATAAATTTGCTCAGTTTTTGCTCAGAGTGGGTCACAGGGGTTCAATTTTAAGGTTATACGTTTGCGGTATTCAGAACTAAGTGCTAAGTATCCATCTATCTCCACTAAAACAATAATTCATCCAGAAATATTCACATATCCACCAACATTCGAAACCCACATGCCTTTCTATCTTACTTACAACGGACAAGAATAAAATATGTATGCATAAATATTGGAATGGCAATACTACTCCTTAAAAATCTTCATGGAATTGGGATGGATGTTAATATTTTTAGTAAATGATAACCATGGAATGGATATAGGGTCTTTCAAGTCAAAAATCAGCATAAAATTGTCCTAAATTTAGTCCAAGTGGCTTATATATAATTGTATTCCAAGTTGTATAAAGCCATAAAATGGTTTGCATGAAAATAAATAAATAAATAAATAAATAAGGGGGAGTGGGAATGGTTGCAGCAAAGGATATGTTATTATATTTATATTGCACATGCTCAATAAGTCCCTCATTCTTCCTGGAAGAAATTAGTCACATGTCATCATCCCTAAATAAATCAATAAATCATTGAAAATAATAAAACTTTTCATGGTAAAAAAGCATTTTTTGTCACTTTCTAAGCGGTTTCCATAAAGAATCATAAAGACATATTATTTTAATCAGTTTTTTTTGAACTTCTAATAGGCATAACTAGCATGTGTCAAAGATATTGTGTCAATTTAACAACTTTTATCACAGCTGTCACAACATTGATGTGAAAGCTTGCCATAAACACTACAAATTTGTAATTTTATGGTTTAATAAAGAACCCCTTTCAATAATGAGGTATCTCTTTTTAAAGTAAATAGGTTTTTGAAATAACTCTAATTTGAACCTATTTTCCTTTTCTCTCACCCTCACACATACGTACACATATTTCACTTGCATGCACACACACTCTCTGTTTCATAAAATTGTAGATTACTGTAATTTGTATTTGAAAAATAAGACTGATTATTACTTTGTTAACTGCTTGATAGTAAAAGTTGGAGCTGCAGTCCTGGCACAGACTGGTTTGGTTGAGTTTTCTTCTGTCGTTAAAAAGTATATAGCTGACACATACTGCTAATTGCCAATAACTTAGTGATTCACCTCAACAGCTGCATTTGTTATTATAATCTAGTTACTTTTAGCTCACATGACGTGGTTCTTTTATCTGATTCACCCATATATTTCAAAATTGTTTACTCAGTTTTCATTAAATAGGAGAACACTTATACTAACTAAACTATCTTATCCTACACCCCTAACAACATGAAATGAGCGATATCCTGTGTTATTCACTGCTCTACCAAACACCCAACTTCAGACCTGACTTGAAATTGATGTTATTAGGCTGACTTCAGTGTTTCGTTTGTGACTCATAACATTTAGGCATATATTCTTGTCAATGAAGAGGCTTTGAGAGGGTTAACCAAATAGTTTTTATATTAACAGGCACTAGAGGCTGGACACACATCACTATGCAAACGAATGTGATATCTTATGACGAACTTGATATGTTATTTTAAAATGATGGCAGATGATTTGAATAGAGTGTTCACTGACATCAATGTAAGAACACTTGAGGAAGAAGCCAAACAGTGATTTCATGCACTCGTCTGAACTATTAAACCCACGTTTCCCTCTCTTCCATAAAGCCTGTTGTGCTCACAGTTGTGTCACAGTTGTGTTTGGGTGTGTTCTGAAATGCATATGGGCTGCACACTGCACAAGTTTTAACTTTTTAAAACCCATATGTTGTAACTTAAAATCTTGTATCGACTATATGCCAAGTCAGACATAAGGCACACATTTTAATGTAAACAAATGACATGCAACATATTGATTTTGATGTTTATCTTGTTGATGAGAATCTTATGACATCTGTAAAAAAATAGGTTGTATATATATATATATATATATATATATATATATCTCAACACAGTCTCATGACCAATTTGTACGTATTCGTATGAGGTCCCAAATTCGTGCTAATTCGTACTAATTCGTACGACCTCACTCAGGTTAGTTGTAGGACATTCGTACAAATTCATACGAATTGGCAACTCGTAAAATACGTACGATTTAGAAGAAATGTGAATATATATATATGTATATTGGTTTGTACATAGTGTGTGAGTGTGTGTGTGTGTTTGTGTTTGATACCCACAGCAGGCTTTTTTCTTTTTTCAAATACAATCATTTATATAAAAAACATGCCCTTTTCCCTCATAATTCTCTACCATAATGTGGATTTTTTTTTTAAATTACTATAATAATTACATATTTTTATTGCATTGATTCATTATGTATTTTACTCCTTTAAATTTATGCTTATTAATATATATATATATATATATATATATATATATATAATCACAACAGGATTTTATTCGTTTATTTAATGTTTGTTTTTTGTGTTTATTAGAAAATGGTTAAAATTACTGTAGCGTAATAAAGATAATCACCATTGATAATATTATTTATTTATTAATTTATTTATTTATTTTTTTTGGTACAACTTGGATTTAAAATGGAGAAAACTAAAAAAACTAATGAAAAAACTTGAAAATGGTTTAAAATAATATATTGCAGTAATTATTATCGCTATTATTAATGTTATTATTATTTATTTATTTATTTATTTTTTAAATGTTAAAGATCAGAATACATTGTAATGAAAGCAAAACAAAAAATCTTATGGGCTCTTTATTCTTCTCATTTTGGGTTGTATACGTGCAGTACACAAAAATATTTCTGTGTGATACACCCTACTACAAGTAAGCAAGTCATCACAAAGTTACAAGAGCCTACCACAATTCACACTGTGAGTTTGTCTTTGAAACTAAGCAGACTAGGCGCCGTAAACTCTAGCGAGGACATAAAACAATCTCAAGATAACAGCTTGACACCCACACCACAACAAATCATTATCCTATGAAGATAATACGCAGTTTAGAAATCAATAAACCTCATACTGCATCTGAACTAAACTGTTTTGACGTCTGCATCTCCTCATGTATTCAAAGCAACAAACCACACACCTCAAAAGATCACATACATCAAAATAGTGTGTCTTATTTATACTGCTGACTGGGTGGCCATTAAAATAGCACACAATAGAGCATCACCATGCACTGGATTGAGTCATGGGACCTCCCATCCATGCCCACTCCACCTATTTATTTAGAGAGCGCCACTGCAGCAAATTGAAGGCCACTGAACACATTTTGAAGTTTGATATCTCCCTTCAGCAGCTCTGACACATGCAGGAAGGGCAGGAACCAGCTCTGCTACACCAGTCCTGACCTGTGAGGTGATGGGAGCCAGGGGTGTTTTCTGTAAAGAGGAGGCTTTCCTGTCTCTGTCTCGGGCGCAGCCGACCAGCCAGTGGATATAATAAAACCTTGGCACTAAATTTGTTAAGTCTACCTATTAAAAAAAAAAAAAAAGCACAATGAAGGCTAAAAAATTGACTGCATCTTTACTTTTGTGACACATGTTAGGTGAGATCCGCCTTAAGTGTTTTTGGCAAACAAATAATATCATTAAAAAGTTTTCAAATGCAGTTCATTGCATAACATAAAGATTTGGTTTTATTTTGGTCAATCTATTCTCACACATTCAATGAGTTTTCTGTCATTTTCCTGTCATTTCCTCTCAGAATATAGAAATAATCAAATAAATGGTGTGGGAATAAAATTAAATAAATAAATAAACTATATATATATATATATATATACACATACACATATATATACTCCATAATAATATTATTATTAATAATAATCCATTAATTTTCTATATGTTTAATTTAATATAAATATTATTCATATAAAAATGTATACAAAATACATATACATATAAAAGTATATACAATTATATAATATTCTAAATATAATTATCAAATTATAATAAAATTAAGTTCATATAAATATAAATATTATACAAATC
>JAUCMR010000002.1:2876190-2887055 GCA_032357425.1 Enteromius argenteus
TAGCATAAGATTTAAAAAAAATAAAAATTATAATAAAAAAATATATTATTTTATTATTTATGTCGGTACTTTGTATTTTAATGTTTTATTTTATTTTATCATGAAAAACACAATTTTATTTGTTAATTCATTTATATACTGTAGATAGATTCTCAACCAAAGAAAAAATACCAAGGCTGCATTTATTTAATCAAAAAGTAATTAAGATGGTTTTTATTGTTTGTTTGTTTGTTTTTGTTTTTTTACATAAACTTAATACACTGAATAAAATAAAACAAATTCTTAAAGACTCTTGCTTAATTTATTGCCAGTGATTAATTAATTGTTGCTCTATAAACTTAATAGCACAATCCTTAATACACTGTTGTCTGCTTAACATAGTGTGGACATCACTGGACAGATGTACCAGATGTTTGTATGCAGAACAGAATCTGCTTTTGTTCATCTTTTGTAAGTCACTTTGAATAAGTTTCTACTAAAGCCTTACATGTCAATGTAAATATCAGTTGCAAATTTAGGAACGCATCATCAGACTCAGGCGTTTGGGGTCAGCTGGAGATCATGGATGAGGACGCGGTGCAGGAAACACCTCAGGAGCTGCTGGGATCCAACATCCCACTGGAGCTTTACGACTCAAATAAGCTGAATACCATATGCTGGTGCACCATATTGAAAACTCACTGACTTTCACATCCCAGAGAGCTTGGCACTTTCTGTCAAGGTCAAAATATAAGGCTCTGAGAGGCTGACATTTTCAGGTTTAGAGCTATTTTATTTGTTTAATTTGGAAAAATGCATTCTCTTAAATTCAGAGGAATTGGATTTGGGAATTTTTCAGACCTTTGGGAATACTTAGGTGGACTTCAATCCAACATTTTCCGAATATTAAGTAGGTTAATTAAACTCATCCACCATATGGTGTCTGGTACTTCAAGAGAATGAATCCCGACGTTTCGAGTGAAATCCACGGATGCTATGTAGCTTTATGCACAACATAACCTCAAGCAGCAATGAATATTTCTCTCTGCAGCCTGCAGATCTCAAAATAACCGAGCTCCAATGAAAATATTTTGACATATTTCATTTCAAATATCTCACCCTATGGTGAACTCCCAGAAGTGTGAAGGATGCTTTAGATTGCAGACTAAACCCAGAAAACATTTTGTTCTGAATTCTCAGTATTTGTGCTTTCTTGTGTAACTTCAGAATCTCAGAATGCTGACATCACAGCCAGTGTTTCATTATACAGTTATTTCCCTCAGAGTTGACCCAATGTCTGTTAATTGGACACTCCATTTCAGCGACCAGACTGACTAGATTAAGACGTTGCTCCTTAAGAAGCATGAGAAATGTGGATTCTCACAGCAGAGGAGAGATTCTGACGCAGCAAAGGGAGAAGACAGAACTTAGGAGAGCAAACGATGATTTGAAGGTTATGGAGTTCAACCAGGAGTTGATGCTCTCTAATTAAGTCAGCTGGGACCGTGAAGCCGAACACATCCGCTTTTCTGGGTCAAACAGAATGGCTAAGAAGTGCTTTATGCAAGACATCCAAAGCAAATCCTAAATGTTTCATATTTGTTTGACACCAAATGCAACGATTCAAAGTATATCTACTCTCAAGAAAGGCTTTGAGATAGTTTTGCGCATCATGAACTTACAACTGCTAGCTCTGCAATGCTATTTTCTGTACTATATATCTGATTCGGGAATTCTATGACAACACAAGCACCAAGTACAAATTAAAGTGGTAGAAAACTTAGAAACGTTAAACATCCTTATTTGAATGCAGATGTCAATGCAATGCATTGCAACCACTGAGGTGGCAGAAAACTGTCAATGGAAGAAGACACTGGCATATAAAGTGCTTTTCAAGTGTTGAGGAGTTTATTTTTGAGCCTAAGATTGAGTAAGGTATAGTCAAGTGCTAAAAAATAGCATTGGCATTATCTTACGGTTAACAAACAACATCTTATCTTTTGCGATATTCAGCTAATTCAAAAAATTGTGTTGTATTTCCTTTTATTTTCTGGAAGAAAAAAATAAAATAAAATAAATTAATGTTGCATGCTACATAAACTTACTAGAAATAACTAGTAAAATATAAGTTATTATCATTATTGCTGCCAGTAAAATAATTATTCGTACAGCAACGTTGGTTATGCTATAATATTAATGTTTTCAGTAAGCAAAAAAAAAAAAAGAAATAAAATGCACTTAATCAATTCAATGAATGAATGAACGAACAAATAAATAAATAAACAAACAAACAAACTGCAATAAACATACCTTAAAATTGTGTTGCTACAATTTATTGCTTATTATTAAGTATGCTATTTTAAGGTGCAGTAGTTACACTATAATAACAATACATTGTAAGGCAAAAATATTGCTGTTATGGAAGCGGACGCTACACAGGAGGTAAGTAGAATATAATGGTTTATTTCACAGCAGAGCATGTAACAATGGATGGAGTTAGTTCTGTTACCATTACTGCTACAATACAATAAGTATGTAATTATAAGTTAGTTACACTATACAATAATTTTCCATAATTTAATGGTTTTACTATGCATACTGATTGAATGATGACATTTTGGAAATGTTTGAATATTCAGTGTAAATAAATAAATGTTTGTTACACTATTATAACATTTTTAGCATAATAATCAAATTATGAAGCATTTAGGAAATTATTGTACATTGAGCGCTCTAAAAAGTACATGTCCAAGTATCCAGGTTTATTTATTTCAAAATAGGCGGGTGGAAATAAGCTATTTTTATAAATGGAAAAAAACAAAACAAAAACAAAGTTGGTTTCAAACACAAAGTTCAAAGCTGTATTAAATGTATTTTTAATGTATTAAATTTACTAATTAATTGACCAATTATTGAACTTTTTCCTGAAATATTTTCATGGATTTATGCTATCCTCCAAATTCTAACTCGTTGTACTAGCTTTCGTATAACTAAAAACTAAAATCACATAGGCATAAACGTATAGGGCCAACAGCAAGGAGTCATATGGGGGAAAGAAGTGGGAGGCATTGAGTGGGGGAAAATCGACCCCAACCAACATTATTAAAGTACTAAATGTAAGGTTGGGTCAAGCTGTCACGTCGCTATTAAATGTACTTTAAAAGATATTTAACAGTATGCCGGGCAATTGTCAAGCACTCTAGTGGTGCTGCACCGGTAGGAGGCAGCAGTCTTTGTTGTATCAGACAGCTGAGGCCTCCAGAGACAAGAGACAGGCAGATATGTTGTGTGTGTGTGCAAATGTATTGGGGATCTTCTTGCAGGAGACTAAGCGCTTTTAGGGGCACTATCGTGTTTGTTTATAGCAGTGAGATGGAGGTGTAATTAAATGGGTAAGCTACACCATGCTCCCATTAGTATTGATCCACTGCTGTATGGTTACACCTACAAAGTAGCCCCTTGCCGGCAGGGAAAGGGAGTTTTATGTTTCCTCCAAACGGCAGCTTTTTTATGTTTAATGGATACATTTTATCCAGTGGATATAATGGTAGCTGAGAGACCACACTGAAGAGGGACTGTTAAAATGGCAGGTTAGAAGCTCTCATGCCACAATAGCTTAACACTGAAGAGTCACATGCTTGCTTATCATTAAACGAGGATGTGTGCGATGTGATGGATAACATCAGCTCAGCTATTGTAAAGACCATCAGCGTGTTCTGGGAAAGGACATCTTTGTAAAGCAATAATCATAGATTTGATTATTGATTATTATATAACAGACAAATCTGACAGCAAGTTGCAGGACAAAAATACTTTTAGTATTGCTCATGTCTATAAATAGCATCATACTAATATAATTGTATAATTATAATGGATCCAGATATAAAAGGCTATTTTTTTCTTTTCTTTTTTAAACCATGAATGGGTTTATAAGGTGACTGAAATGCCATGCCTTTAACAGTTTCACAAGCTAATAATAATAATAATAATAAATATAATAATAATTATTATTAGTCTTAATCTTTAGTTATTACTAACCAGTTAAACGTTATTAGTAAACCATTATTACAATTCAATAATTTTAAGCAATTAGAAATTAGTTAAATGTTAAAAACAACAACATAACAACATTAAATAAGAATTATTTAATTGTTTAGTAAACAAAATCAATGGATAATTTTTAAATTATCAGTGCTTTGGAAACCTAAAAAAAGAAAAGAAAAAATTATTAAACATAATTAATCAATTGATTAAGTATTACATGAACTTTTTTAAATGAATGCTTTTTGAAATTCAAACTGCAATTTTATAACATACGTAAACACTGTGTGCACACTAATATTCAGTAAAATAATAGTTATTTCTGCTTTTGCATGAGTAAAATACTGTAGACTACTATATAATATATTTATGATCCTTTGGCATTCTTTTTAAAGCTTTTAAAGCTTGAAAATTTCAGTCCCCGTTGGGGCCTAAATGCATGGAAAAGAGCAAGCAGTACAAATGCCACTTTGTATTTCCAAAATTCAAGTGAAATTTGAGACTCCTGTGTTCCCTGTGCAACAATGGATCATTACTATATGGTTTGGAATAACACTTACATACAGAATTGGGCTGCCTGGTCTCATGGCATTAACGTACCTAAATGCACGTTTTTAGCGAGACACGAAAAATGTACCAATAAGTACATCAGTGCAGTTTCCAAAAGAAATGAACACTAGAGGCTGTAAAACTCTGACACCTTTTATTCCTTTTCACAAAAATGTACAGAGTTTTGATTAATAAAGCGTAATTTTCACACAATTACTTGAAGAATATCATGTTATGACTTCAAAACAATGTTAATATGCTAGGAGATTTGAAAACTGATTCTTTTGAATGTTAGCATCACACATATTCAGTGTCACGAGGGAGCCGGTGTGGTGTGCAGCCGCGCCTCTCGGCACACCACACCGGCTCCCTCGTGACATTCAGCTTCATTTCTATGGGTTTTCAAAGATGGTTTACTCGGTAGATCACGTGATATGGAGTTGCACTTAGGTGTTGGAAAACTCTGGTTTGAAACCTGTGTAACTAGTTTGACAAAACAGATCAAATCTGCGTAAAAGAAAGTTAAAATGGCACAGATGCATCAACAAATGCTTTTTGATATTCATTTTGCATTTGCTAACACTATCGAGTAGGTTTTGGACTGGATCTGGTGTAGGGTGTATTTCAAACAAGATAGAGCATTAACTTTTAGCGACAGTCCCCGGATATTTGAATTTGGAACTGTCACAATATGTAACTGAAGCAACTTAAAAAACAAAACAGCAATACTTACCTATGTCAACATAATAAAAATGTGCAATGGTTCACATATTAGACCTGTGTTTTAGTGCCTCAGTCGACATTTCTCTTTGAAACTGCTGCGAAACGTGCAGTAAGGTATATCAAAACAGTGTTGCACAAAAAGTGCACCGAAGTACATATTTTTATGAGACCAGGTTGGAATTGGGCCTTTCCGTCTGGATGCACTTTACCCTTTATAACTGCCGATGTGCAACAGAGGCCAGGAAGAGCTGAGTAGACCACACACCCCTGACCTCAAGAGGTCATTAGCATCCTTGTTTTTTGCTGTCTTTAGCATCCTTGTTAACATAACCACCTCCCATAAAGGGGGTGTTCCACAAGGCGCTGTGCTGGGACCTCTACACTTTTATTTTATTATTTATTTATTTTTTTGTATTTTATATCTATATGTGTGTGTGTGTTCTGTACTTCTTTTACTGTTAAGCTTAATGACAACAAAGATGGCAACCAATGTCTAAAATGGAAAGTTCATTTCTTGTGTTCATATGTATTTAAAATAAATCTTGTATAGTTTTCTGTTTATTATTTTTCCTTCAACTACTCATGAGTTATAGTCCAAATGCATAATGTCAGCAGCCTAATTGATGCAAACAAGCATTTTTACACTTGCTCTGTATTCATGAGTTAAGACCAGACCACAGAGAACACGTCTGGCAGCACTCAAGATGCAAATGACTGTAGATTTAGACATGCTGCTGATCTGTCGCTCTAGGGCATCTGTAGTGCATCTTATTACCCACAATTCAGAGCAGACCACATCCATGTAAAAGTGGATAGCCTACATTCTCTGCCCTCCTCCTCAGTTTTTAAAGTTTGTTATAATAGTGAGCAACAAGTTGAGCGAAGAAACCTGACATTGAAGACCCTTGTCATTATGCTCTACATTACAACATAATTTCATACCAATTTATTTCTAAAAAATCCAGTGTTTTTTGTGTCCTGGATGGTGTACTCACTATCTCAAAAAAGACAAAAAACAAACAAATTAAAAACAAAAAATAAAAGCGCACCATAAAAGTAGTCTGTAGACTTGTGTGCAGTAATTCACTGATAATGTTGCTATCCATTGTGGCTTTCAAATTGTTTTATAAACTGAAAAATTGCGCCATTAGTTTGGATATTGAATATTACTTACACAAAACTATGCTATGGCTTAAGACGCTAGATGTTTAGAACTGTTCCCCCCGAAGCCTGGGCTGGCTGCACACTAAGTGATTTTCAAATCTTAAACGATGGGAAATCATGAGAGACCACAGACATGAAGACAGTTCAACCAATTTTTAGCCTTATAGTCCTCTGAATGCACACACTAGATGATTCGAACAGATGGCAAGACCACACACTTGATGACTATAGGAATGATTTCACAAAGACACAGATACTGTAACATAATCGTAATGACATCACACATAGAGGATGTTTTGGACAAAAACTTGTTTGCAACAAGCTTTGAATCAGACCACACCCCCTGACCCTTCTGGGGGGCAAATCGGCTTATCAGATATATTAGAAGTAACAACAGACAGAAATAACACAAATCTTGGTTTTCCTTTACTAAAGTAAGGAACCTTTCCTTCTTTTGGTTCTCTAAACAAACGCTGGTTTTCACGAATCTAGCATATTCTCACTAGACTACGCCAACATCCTGTGCCATCTGCAGGAACAGCACATAATTGTGAATGTGCATACATAAGTTAGCGGAAGCAAGTTATTACTGTTTATATAATGTTAAATATTGATATGTTTCTTACAGAAATGCTTTGATTTTCTACAGGAGGCCTTTATTAACCCCTCAGAGCTATGTGAGGCACTTTTGTATCATGGATAATTTTACTGTTTATTATTGCATTATTATGGATTGATGTGCTTTATTGGACTTCTTTTGGACAATTGGAAAGTAACACCCACCCACTACCATTTTAAAGCTTGGAAGAGCCAGAACGTTTTTAAGTATAACTCCAATTGTTTTTGTCTAAAAGAAGAAAGTCAAATCATGGGGTAATTCATTTTTTTGGTTTAACTATCCCCTTTAAGGTGGATTTTTCCAGCGCCTAACAGAATCTGTTCAAAGTCTATCCGATGGAAAACAGAATCTTAAACATTATGTCTAACTTCTTCTTTTATGTTTCACAAAAGAAAGGAAGTACTTTGGGTCTGGAATGACATCAGAGTAAGTAAAATATTACCTTTTTTTTTTTGGAGCAAACTAGTCTTGTAAAAGTAAAATGTCATCATTTGTTACAGTAATTGGTGTAAACAGGCACGAAATAATGAAGATGTTTTCTGCAGACTTTTGCCGTATTTCTTCTACTTATATTTCCTCAGGCATTTCTACCAAAGCACTGTCTCTTGAGGGCCCCCTATAGGGCACTTCTGCAAATGAATATCATATGCTATCCTCCAGAACTCTGTCTGGCAGATTGCTTATTCTGTTTGTCAAAAGTTTAAGCTGATGAAATGAACTTATTTTGACCTTTTCCGTTTGCCAAAAAAAATAAATAAAAAAAAACTTCTACAGACTGCTCCTTTGAGAAAGGTCTGACTTTTTTACTTCTTGTATATGCTGCATTTTTCAGGGAATTTGCCAGAGATAGAATGTGAATGATGTTATTCTCACCCAAATGTAGTTTTTTTCATTGAAAAACACACTGGTTGCACCAGTAGCTTTGATCGGGACACGGGACTTCATCACAGAGCCCAGATGAAAGCAAAACTGCTGTTTAATGAACAAATAATAAAGCCTTTCAGAAGTTCCCACTGGAGCTGTCTGAACACACTGTTACAAATGCCACTTTTCTGCTCCTCACATGCACTATTTGAAATGATTAGGATCCGTGGTGAAGGCACGTAATGAAAAATTAATTGCATCAATCTTTTCATTGTTGTGAGCGAAACAGCTCATTTACAGATGGTCATTCCCCACCTGCTCAGCCAACCGGCGACAGCTGAGCAGAGTGCTGCTATGCATGTCAATGTTAAACACGCACACACACACAAAATGCCTGTATCTCTAAATGCTTCAGACAAGAGGTTTACTTTTCTTGAAACACACCCTGGTAAAGAGGCACAGCAATGACACAAATAATGAGAGAGTGCAGTAGGGTAAGAGTAAAACAGAGCAGTATTTATCAGAGACTCATGGGAAGGTTGAGTAAGAAGCATACCAGTACTATGCAACAAAACTGCCCTGGAGTTGGTAGAATTTACTGTAATGTGTGAACCATTTGGGAAGCATGCAAGTCTGATATGTTACATCAAACATGTAAAAGTCATGCCTCATTCCATGCATAATACAATAAAGGTGCAAATCCAATGCACTTTAAAACAAAACCATATTAGATATGTTAAATGAACTTATATGACTGCTTTCACATTTGTAACACATCATTGAGAAACTTTCTACAGCCAGGCAGGGTCAAATATCAATAATTGCATTCTATTTTTTGAATATATAGTGTTGTTATTGTTATAAAACCAAAAGCATTAAGTATTACTTAATTATAAGTAAGACGGAGTCCGGGGAGTGAATTTGGAGGGGGGACGGTGTTTCATTTCCAACTTGCTAGGCATATTTGGAATTATAAAGCATTTTATAATTAAATGCATTGGAAAAGTCATCTGTCACACCCCCACATAACCCCCACAACCCCCCACCCAAACATACAGTGCCCCCAGTGAATTTGGGCCATTTCCTACACTGATTACGAGTATTGTTTTTAATTGAAAGCTGAAATAAAAGAAATGAAGCTAAAATAAAGCTGAAATAAACTTTATCTGTCTATCTATCTATTTATTGTTTTTTTAATTGCTTAATTAAAACCTCAATCTCTTCCCTGGACCATTTCAGTTTCAAGTTATTCACAATCATTTAGCTTATCATCTGGTTCACTATTGCACATACTGCCATTACCGAGTGTTTGCTCACCGGCAGACACTGGGTCCAGGTGCTGGGCTGCGCAGGCACTGATATTGCCCTGGCTGGAGACGCGTGTTTGATCCCCTTGTGAGGCAGGCAGATGGCTTCCTTTGTGTAGCCATGGCTGTTATTAGCCATGACTCTCATCCATATGTTCCAATGGAAAGGCAGCTGGCCCGGAGATGAATTTAAGCAGGTATGCAATGACTCTATCTGCACTCAGTGTTCCCCAATGTGTCACCAACGGCGTTGTCTCTAATGTCAATGCCTTGTCTACTTCATTTACTAGCTCTGCAGATGCCGTCATTAAAGTTATACATCCTGACTGACTGTAGACCGAGGCATTTTTGAAATTGTGCTACTGTGAAGGTCAGGGATGGGTTATGGAGAGGACATATCTGTAAATTTTACTCAGCTGAAGATGATTAATGCACCACAACAGGAAGTACATAGCTTCTTGGACAAACCGACGTTTTTTGCTCATGCTAATGTTACGAGTCCAGGGAAGTGCTGACATGAGTTACGCTTCAGCTAGTGCACTGAATACAAAAGCAAACATGCAGAGTTTTAGACGAGCAGTGACTTGCCAAAAATGAAAATCAATGATTCTTGAATACCGGCACAAAACAGGCCATGATACTGAAAAATAAAAGTTTGTGTCAGGAATTATTTGGATGAACACAAAATGTTAGTCCAAAAGTGTTATTCCAAGTACATTTTGTTGTAACCTTCCACTACTTCTTAAATTTTCTCATATATCGTATACTTTTCCCTTGCCGTAACTCAATATGTCAACAAAATGTGAATGAATGAATGAATACATGTGCCCTGTCATGTCACATATTTTTTATACATATTGACAAATCTGGAATTCATTTTGATTCTACCTGGTCTCATGGAATAAATATACCTTGGTGCACTTTTTAGTGAGACACGAAATACGTACAAACAAGTACATATCACTGCAGTTTCCAAAAGAACTGAAGACTAGAGGCAATAACACTCCTAAGATGCCTTTTATTCCTTTTCAAACAAATTTACAGAGCGTAATTTTCGTACAAATACTATCATGAAGAATATCATGTTATGACTTCAAAACAATATTAATATGCTGAATATTTTGAAAACTGGTGCTTTTGAATGTTAGAATCACCAACACAGTCTCACAACCAATTCGTACGTATTCGTACAAGGTTCCAAATTCATACAAATTCGTACGACCTAACTCTCATGATTTTGTATGATTTCTCTAAAACCCAGTGATGGGTAGGATAAGGGGTGGGGTTAGGTTTAGGTCGTTCATACAAATTCATACGAATTGGCAAATCGTAAAATACATATGATGTAGAAGAAATCGTATGAATTTGTACGAGTGAGGACGTACGAATTTGTACGAATTAGCCAACTCGTAAAATATGTACGAATTGCCATGAGATCAGGTTGGAATCACACATAATCAGCTTCATATACAGTGATGTCAATAAGTATTTGATCACCCTGTGATTTTGCAAGTTCTCTTACTTAGAAATCATCAAGGGGTCTCAGCATAGGTGCATTTCCACTGTGAGAGACAGAATCTAAAAAGAAAAATCCGGAAATCACATTGTATGATTTTTTA
>JAUCMR010000002.1:2898992-2909898 GCA_032357425.1 Enteromius argenteus
CTTCACAATTGTCAGTGTGTGAATGTGACAGTTAAATACTGAGTGTGAGTGGGTGTGGTGATGATCAGCAGCTGAAGTTGATGATTAACAAAATGTGAACAGGTGTGATTGTGCAGTGCATGTTGGGATATTGAGTCCATATAAACCAGGGAGTCCAAGGGAGGTGAGGTGATGTGAGTGCCCTCTAGTGGAGCTTGAGAGACACTACTATTCATTTTTCTACAAATTTAAGTTATTTTATCGCAACTCTCTTGCAACTAATACTCGAACACTTAACATTCGCAAGTGTAACTCCATACCAGGTGTGCTACATCAAAAAAGCAATATATATGGAGCTGGTTATTAGATGCAAGTGTTAAAATGCATTATTTTTGCAAAACACGTATTGTGGTGAAAGGTCAATAGTTGATCCTTTATGAACTGAAAAAGTGATTCTTTAACTATAATTTGTGTAGAAACTTGCTATAGTGTGACTGCTGTGTATCCACATGCGTTCATTTGTCAATTTTATGGGTCTAGCTTCCGGTTTCCAGCTATTTTTAGCTGTTCATTTTGCTGCTTTAAATTGAAAATTGGTGTGTCTCATCATGTTATTTTAATGTATTATCTTAATTATGAACACACTGGTTTGTAGAGCAAACAGTTTTACTATTTACTGAACTTTATTATTCTCCTCATTATTTGCCTAAAGCATCTAATGAACCGGAAGCCTCACCCATTGGCTTACTTCCGCATAAAAGAAAAATTTGGATATATGTATCTTGCTTTTGGAAATGTTTCGGTTTTGCAAACATAAGGCACTTTTTTTTCCCAATGAGCCTAGGTTAAAAGAAAAGCTGGTCCCACTTTATATTAGGTGGCCTTAACTACTATGCAATGTAATGTACTTATTGTATTCATAATGTATTGCAAAACACTTATGTTGCTATTGAGGTGGTATATGGTTAAGGTTAGGCACAGGTTTGGTGGTATGGGTAGGTTTAAGAGTGAGTTAAGGTGTAAGGGATGGGTCAACAGTACATGTAATTACAGAAATTAATAACAGACATAATTACATGAAGGTATTTTTAAAATATAAGTACAATTTAAAAACATGTACAGTATGTACACAATAAGTGCAATGTATCAAATGATTAATTTAAATGTAAGTACACAGTAATATAAAGTGGGACTGTAAAGGCTTTATAGAGCAGACCCGTTGATACAAAGAGTGTTAAAATACGCGTTTAGTAAAAACGTGTGATATAAACCCTCCAATCTGCCAGGACTGGAGACACTCTGATGAAGGTCATTCATAATGATTAAAATCCAAATGATTCCTAAATGACCCAAGGGATAGTGGGTCTAGTGGCACCTCTATACATGAAAATTGCATTACCAGTCAAAGACACTGTCCAGGGACTCGCACCTCCAACATTAGCACAGACAGCCCGCACCGCGAGCAATGAGCCATCAAAGGAACAATCAAATATGACGTGAGGCAAGGCTGCACTCGCAGATGCGGTGCAGAGGGGTTTCTTGTATTGCTGATATGGAATCTTTGGCCATTTCGATATTTGATATATGACGATGCCCTTGAGGATGAGAAACATGGATTGATAATTAACACCCAAGGCGATGTTTAGCAATGTGATTTCCCAAAGGTGCGCAGTGGTTAGATGAGATTTTGTGTCACAACAAACAACTGGATTGGTGTGAAATACAAAAGAGGTGATATTAACATATATAGTAGCCTACATTTATTGGAAGTTTAAGGTAGCGAGTGATGAAAGGGACTAATGAAGCACTTGATGGAATGTAGTCTCAGGGTCAACATTGGTGGCTTTTGTTTACCCTATTAACTTGTGTAAATAATGAGTTGAACAATGAAGATTGGAATTCTAGAATGCACAGATTGGATTTCAGCAAAAAAAAAGTTTGCCAAAAAATTTTACATATGCAACCTTTCCTCCAATCACTACGCCTGTATAGAATGCTTGTCCAAATCCCTATCAGAGTGTATACTACAATTGCACCCCTATCAGCAACAGGACATTTTCATATTAATGTTTTGTACTCTTTTATCTGCGTCACAATTCAGGTTTTGTGTAGCTTAGCTGGCAACGCATTGTGTTATTCCAGGGGTGGGGAATGTTGATTCTGGCGGCCCGGTGTCCCTGCAGAGTTTAGCTCCAAACCTAATCAAACACAACTAAACCAGCTAATCAAGGTCTCAGGATTTTGCACTGTTTCTGTAATGGGTAGGTTCAGGAGTGGATTGGGTGTGGTCATTCTTATGAATTACACCTTGTAAAATATGTACGAATTACCGTAGATCGATGTAAAAAGTCCAAACATTTACATAAACAAAAGTTATGATTGGTAATGACAATTGTCATGATGACAGATACAATACGACACTGTCATTATTTGTAACTTTAACTTTTAACTTTAATTTAATTTAAAAATATGTTGTAATAAGGTTCTTGCATAAACAACCTATAGGGTTGTTTTTTGTTGGAGGACAGGCTCTAAATATGACCATATATGCTAGCATTTCATTTGCAATACTTGTTATTCCAGCTGATCTCACAGCAATTCGTACATATTTATATATTTATATTAGGTTGCTAATTCGTATGAATTCGTACGACCTCACTCGTACAACATTTTTACCTAATCGTATGTATTTTATGAATTGTCAATTTGGATGAATTTGTACGAATGACCTACACCTAACCCCGCCCTAAACCTACCTGTCACAGGGGTACAAAATCATATGAGTGAGTTTGTACAAATTTGTACAAATTTGTCTGAATTAGCCACCTTGTAACATACATACAAATTGGTTGCAAGACTGTGTATTCGCAGTTTTTCAGCATCTTGTGCCATGAGTTCCTTTTGTATATAACAAAGTTTTTGTATTTACAACTGTTTGTTCTGGTCCACAAATCTGACTAGATGAGAGGTCTTTCCAACCGTCAGATGTTATACAATTATATGACACCTTTCATTTTAATGAAGTATTCATGGAATATTAGCTGTGAATCTTTCCAACACCTAGTGGTCATGTTTTAGATCAACTAAAAGAAGAGGATCACATAATACCCATATTTGCCAGAATGAAGCTTTACAACAGCCGTACGCACTGTTGTAATTATACACACTCAGAGAATTTTAATTAAGTGATTCAGATGCATTTGCAGCAATGGGGTCAAAACAGTCTTGTTAATTCCAGTCATTCCTACATAGCTAAAAATAAAAGTTATAAAAAATATAAGTAATTCATGTAGACTCATGTAAGAATAAAATATTTTTTCAAAGACCCAATATGATACAGATTATAGCAAATGCATAACTTGATAGATTGATGTATCTGTCAGTCTGGAAACCTTTTCATCCATTAATCAGTGGAGGCTGAACCGCTAAGAGTATATACTGTATGCAAATACACCCTTGCGAAAAAAAGAAGAAGCACATATTAGCATACTTTTAGAAAGAGTGGGCTTATCATGGAAATCATAATTTAACAGAATATACTGAATGCAATGTTTTTGGCCATGTTAATTGCAATTAAATGAAAAGGCTATATAGTTTATATTTATAATAAATGCAGTTAGTTGAACTTTAAAGTGCTTTTTTGACCTACTTAAATGTAACAATTATTTTTGTCTTTAAAATATGGTTAAAGTGTATAGTTGAATGGACTGAAAAGCATTTATGTTGAACTAAAATAAACTACCCAACATGTGCTTATGTTAGTCAGCGCATCAAAATACGTGTACTTCTTTAAAGCATGATGAAAAAAGGTACTTTAAAGTAAATATTTTAATTATTCGTTATTATAATAAAATGTACTTTTTAAAAAGCCTACTTAGGTGGATTAAAAACATGAATTCAGTGCAATTAAGTGCTCTTTTCACAAGGCCACGAACGCATTGCATTGTAAACATGCAGCCATATTGTTTATGTTTTTCAAAGAATCTGGGCACTCAAGGGGGCGATAGAGTCGCTTTTAAATGTGCCATTAAACTGAATGTGTTATTATTCAGCAGCCAGATAAGCATGTCTACAGTTTAGCAAACTGTGACTAACTCGCTCAGCAAGATTCAAACTGTTGCTCCACCATGGCAGCAGTCGACCTAAAAAAGAAAACCAGCCGTAGAAAACAATTATTCGAGGGTTCTTCAGTTCTGCTCTGAGGTTCATTTAGTATTGCAATGTTGCATTGCATAGAGAACTCAGCAATATTGTGTTTCTCTCCAGTTTATTCCAAAAAAATATAAAATTTAATATATTACACTACAAAAGACATTTACACAACAAAACACACAGCAGAAGGTAATAGACAAACAATTATTACATAGAAACTACTTTTTTTTTTTCTTTTCTTTTTTTCCTGTGCTTTTCTTTCTTTCCCCGCGCTTTATTGGACCAAATATGATAAAAGATTCAAACAACATAGCCATTATGTTGATAAAATGCATTTGTAATACGCAGCTTACCAACACCATGCATATTTTGTAGTAATATAAATGTTTGGAAATAATTTGATGCACTCAACATGCGTTTTATGCAAAAAAATAAATTAAAAAATCAAATCAGCATAATATTTTTAGATGTTTCTTGGAGGGTGGTTGGCTAATTTAACAAACAACAAATAGCATAAAGGGTAAACTGTTGCCTTACTGTTATGAAGAATCGCTGTAAGGTACTTATTTGACATTTCCATGTGTGAAATGATGTATTTTGTGTAACCACAATCATAAATGTCAATCGAAAGGCATAACTCTTCTATGTTTCTGACTATAACTTAGTCTTCCAGATTTGTATGTTTTGAGTAATCAGCCTGATAATAGAGCAAACCATAATCAATCTAGCTTTTCTTTCTGGCAGATATGATCAATTGTTATGAACAAATATCACTACAATAAACAATAGCCACAAATCTGCAAACACTCAAGGATTTTGCAATATTAAAGCATGGCGTGTGGGTTGGTTGCATTAAATGTCTGTTCAGTCTATCATTTTGAAAATAAAATGGGCTTAAAACACATAAATTCAAACTTAAACCCATTTTTTACAAAGGGAATTTCAGTGCAAAATACCAGATGAAGGGTATGCATTGTGTAAAAGTATATTATAGTAACATTCATTGTAATAAATATCAAATGCTCATTACAAAAAAAAAACAAAAAAAACAGTGGTGACTCAGATTAACTGAACATTTGTAATCACTATCATTAAGATTTTGGACTATTATTCATTCTGACCAATGAACATCTGATACGCTCCTCAATGATATTTATGGTTTTTTATAATGTACTTACATAATCACAGGCACTTCAGTGCTTTTCAGTTGACTAATTAAGGAGCGTTACGCTATTTGCTATGACAAATTTCAAGTAATTAAAATGTTGAAAACATAATAATAATAAAATAAAATCTAGCATAGTGGACGAAAATACTTATACCAACCATAGTTATAAGAAATTGTATAAGGTTTTGAGAAAAAATGTGACATACTTGAGCACTTATTAATACAATCTTGTGGCGTTTTAGTAGTTTTAGTAGCATAATAATGTGCTGTAATATTTATGAACATATGACCTAATGACCTAATGTCTGGCATTTGGTTTTGCATGATTTGTTTCTGACTATGAGTCTTAACATTCAACATGTTCTTTTTTTAAAAAAACTAAGAAGCAGTATCTATAACGCATGTGTGGCATGTTGTTGTTTACCACAGACAATCATTTCAACTTGTACCTCAGTGCACATAAAAATGGAAGACGATGGGTTTGGGAGACAATAAAACACCACTACTTCTTGTGTTTGAGAAGCCAGAAAAGGACTGAAAACATTAGCATGCTAGGTTCACTACATTATTGTCATCTTCTACGATGTGCAATGCTTTTGCTGATGCTCTGCAAAATGTTTTATTATGTTTTCCAACCAGAGATGTTCTTTACAATAAAAAGAACAATTCACCCAAAAATGAAAATTTGCTGGAAATGTCCTCATCCTTAGCACATCCAAGATCTAGATGAGTTTGTTTCTGATTTGCAGAAACGTAGCATCACATCACTTGCTCAATAATGGATCCTCTGCAGTAAATGGGTGCTGTCAGAATGAGAGATTTTTCTTCCGATGCAGCAGAAAAGCATTATCATAGAAGCAGCATTCTTAATAATGGATTTGTTTCTTACAAACACGCAGATTTTTTTTTTTTTTTGTGGATTATTGGATGTTTTTATCAGTTGTTTGGACTCTCGTTCTGACGGCACCCATTCACTGTAGTGCATCCATTGGAGAGCAAATCTTATGATGAAACAAACCCATTCGCAAATTGTATGGCCTCAAGGTGAGTACATTTTTGAGTGAAATACTCCTGTTGTCTTCCTGGTCTATCTGTCTATTTACTGTAAACATACACAATTTAGTGGTTGTCTGTACACTGAGGGACGAGTCAAAATTATTGCCTACAGTAATCAACAGATGTGGGACAATGAATTTTAACTTATTTTCTCTGATTTTGCAGACATACTGAACCAACTTAAAGCCAACATGAAATGATATTCACAACCTATTTTACTTCCATAATATAATGTATTTTACTGTATCCAGATGTATTTTTATCTCCTCTTGTTGCCCAAATAGATATTTTTGCACCCTAGCTAACATCACCCGAAAAAAAAAGTTGCTTCATATATGGAGCAAGTTAAAAATTTAAATGAAAACAATTATAGTTTATGCACAATAAAACCCAAAATCTAAATTAGGAAAGCAAAATGTGGTCCATTCTGATTTCATGTTGACTTTAACATCCACCTAGCTGTGAAAACTGAGCAAGGCAATAATATGGGTAGCAGAATACAGTAGAGATCACACATTAACGATAAAACAATTGTTCATTTTCTATCTAAAGAAGCACTGAGAGGCAATATAAACATTTATTGACCGGACTGAATATACATAGTATGTTAGCCCACCTGTGCACTAAAGTATATCAACCTCACATAAACATGGATGGATGCATTTGAGCTCCACTTCAACTACGCAACTGTACACTATTTACACATAAAACACCAAAACATCAGTGGAACTAAAATAAATTGGTGGTTTTGAAACGTGTCACATTTTCAAAAAAACAAATACATTTCCTCCGCCCTTCACGACACAGATATTGTGCAAAAGGAAAACGATCCTGTCCATTGCTTTGTCCTCTTATTGAAATAAGGAAGCAACAATTCAGAAGGAAGTAAAATAATCATCAAGCTCAAAATCTACTATTGCTTTGTTTAACACTGCCATACTTCCTCGGCCCGTGATATGACTTCAGTCTTACTGTCTGAATTCGCCTCAGGTGAACTTTTTGTGAAAAAGAAAAAAACTTCCGAGCTGAAACCCACTGCAGTCTCTTCCGGAGGTAATAATATTGTTGAATGAGGTCATGGAAAAATGCTATACATTCAGCCCAGAGACACCTGATCCCAAGTCAGTAGTCCTGCCTGGAGATGTGCCACACTTTTTCAAACAACCACTCAACATTTTAGTCATGTTCTTCCTGTTGCTTTAGTTTGGAGGCTTTTCACAAACGAAACAGTAACCATTTGTCCATCTATCCAGCCATTTTTTTTTTCGTCAAATTTTCATTAAATAGTTCCATTCAATAAATTAGTGTCTGTAGAAAGTGCTAGGCTACTGCTGGAGGTTCCTCTGAGGCCGCTCTCAGATGGGCATAGTGGCATTCATCATCTGGACTCGCATCTCCTGAATGCTGTTGAGGATCTTTTTCTGATGTCCAGCCAAAGTGACTCCAACCCTCCTAAGATCTCTGCAAAAGAACAATAAATCAGTGATTTTTTTGGCTATCACTTACAATGATTAAACAACCTGAGTCAGTCGTAAATAAAGATGTATCTACTCGGACTGGACCAAACTTTAGGGACTCATTAACCCTCTGG
Organism: Enteromius argenteus; assembly: GCA_032357425.1. Classification (NCBI taxonomy): domain Eukaryota; kingdom Metazoa; phylum Chordata; class Actinopteri; order Cypriniformes; family Cyprinidae; genus Enteromius; species Enteromius argenteus. Next base: position 2,906,939 of record JAUCMR010000002.1, read on the forward strand.
GGTCTGAGGTGATTTTGGGGTCCCTGAGATGTTTGGACATGCTCTGATATTTGTGGTTATTTCAGCTACTTATAACATACTATTGACCAACACATAATTGTTTTTGTATACAGCAGAAACTGTGCTACAATAATATGGATGTACATGTTTGCATTTTTTAGAAGAAAAATATTATGCGTGGTTAGTACGTTTTGGGAAACGTATTGGAACTTCTAATAATGAAAGATTTAGAAGAAAAGAAAAGAAAACAAAGTAGAAGAATGCATCTTTAAAAAGATTTGACATCAAAACTGCTGTGACACATGTTGACGTCCCAAATTATAATTAGAGCAAGATTTGACATGCAAAAGTTTGTGTTTTTTCTCACAAATGAAGGTCACCCTACCGAGTCTCCATTCATTTATTTTGTACATAAAAGACTATTAGTTCTAAAAACTTCAATTAGTCTTAAACTCTTCCCTTAATTATGTCTTTATTAGTGCAGCCTATTCTGAAAGAACATAAACATACATTTCAATTGTGGAAACAATTAGCCTAAATTACAGTTCATTATTCTGCATCTCTTTAGCATCGTAAACTGTCGCAATTAACAGAAAGTGCATCCAAATTTCCCAGGATCAAAACACTCTCAGTACACTCTAAAGACACTAATTTCTCAAGTACATAAAAGGCAAAGAGGCTCAATGACCTCAACAACAGATGACTTACTCCAAGGTCATTTGAGTGACGACTTCCAGAGAAGTGTATCCACTTTCCATGAAAAGCTCAGTGTATCGACCCATTTTTATGGCCTCTAACCATTCCTCCACCGATCTGAATACACAGCCCTCAGGGCTCCCATGCTCCACTAATAAATTGGACACTCTGCGGGAGAGACAGGTACAGTGGTGAATGAATGGATGTATAGAGCTGACATTACAGTTCTAGGTGAAGGCTGGATAATAAAAATGAATCTGAGCTGACTCAAAGAATAATATACCATCTAACAAGCTAACAAGAGGTATATCCAACATTTATAACGCAAGTTTTCCTCTCAAATTGTATCATTTAATAATAACTGTTATAATAATGTTACAACTATGTTATTATATTGTAATAACGTGGCATTGGAATGCAACAGCTATGTTATTACACTGTAATAACTGTTATTATACAAACGTCTGAAAACAAACTGGAAATCTGAGATTTTTTCACACAGTTCATGTTTGAAGCATTTTTATTGGAATTTGCAATAAATGTTATATTCGATTAGCATTTCAACTAACTGTGGTCAGTGTGTGTAAGTGACATATGAATGTGTCCTATGGTGTGATGTAAAAATAAATAAATAAATAACCTCTAACATTAACATTATCTATATTATAACTCTAACATTATATATATATATATATACACACAAAACAAATATCTGTATGGAACTCCGCTTCCTTCCATATCCTTCTTTCATATGCATGTTAACATTGAATTGACTATACATATTAATATCATCAGTGATCTCTTGGCCACACTTGCTAATATTATCATCCAAGGCAAATAAAGAAAATTGCAGTGCAATAATGCAGCTCCCGACACATTCCCAGACTCCAAATCAATTTCATATTAGACCTGGACATAATTGTATAACACAATTACAGATAATGGATGATTCCAACATGTAAGAATACAGAGCGCAAACGTATTCGATACGTATAATCACAGTAATTGGAAGTCATTTGCACACTGTCACTTCTGTTTAAAGCGACATTAAATCATGAAATGTGAGTGCGTATTTGTCATTAAAGCTTGATTTCCTGTGACAGCCATGTAGCAGGGTGGTTAACCCTCGGTTATCAATGCTTCACAGATGTCACATTATTTGTGATCTCACAGTCGATGTTAATCACATGCTGTAAATAACAGCTTAATTAGCATATACTCTGATGGGAACAGTAAAGAACGAGAACAATGGAACAAGAAAAAAACAATAACGACTACATGGTGGTCTACCTGTTGGATGGATTAACTAGACCCTTCAGGCTGCTGGGATTGCGGATGAGTTTGTCCAGTAAGCTGACAATCTCCTCGAATTTGGGCCGGCTGTTCCTGTCTTTCTGCCAGCAGTCCATCATGAGATGATAGAGGGCGGTCGGACAGTCCATGGGCCCCGGCAGCCTGTAGTTCTCCTCCACTGCCTTTATCACCTGAGACAACAGAAGAGATTGCAGGCATTTTACATCATGTTCCACAGTAAATATATGATGTGCCTTCAGTGTCCGAACACGGATTGTTCTGCTTCATGAATTGCTGCTGAGAGCAGGTGGTGAATTCAAACCCTGACCTCGTCATCTACTAGCAGCTCTAAATGAACTGCCACATCAAAACAGACTTGCAATGCAATGCTTGGTAGAGTACAATTACAACATTACTAATATTAATATAGCAAACAGGATAACACTTTATTTTAAAACGTCCTTACATGTACTTACTATTATAATAACACTAAATTATGCATAATTACATGCAGGTAACCGCAAGCCAAACTCTAATCCTAATAATAAACATATAGTGAGTACATGTAGTCAATTAATATTATTCAGAACTTAAATGTATAATTACACTGTAACAGGTACACCTTAAAATAAAGTGTAACTGTAAACGGTAATAAAGCACAAAGCAAAACATTATTAAAATGTATAATATAGTAAATATTTATACGTATATGCACACGTATGCTTATGTATGTATATATGAATACTTATATAATTTTATATATATATATATATATCACTAAACATAGTGATATAGTACTATACTAATATTAATAGTAATAATGCTGTGACAGTAGTGAAAAAAATATAATAAAAATGTATATGTAATTATACATATAGGCCTACATTTAAAATGTTTAAATGCCAGACTTTTATTTTTATAAATGCCTTAATTTATCAAATTACTAATTTTATTTGAATTAAACTGAACAT
>JAUCMR010000002.1:2928242-2945373 GCA_032357425.1 Enteromius argenteus
GAGGGTGCAAAAAAATCTAAATATTGAGACAATCACCTTTAAATTTATCCACATGAAGTCCCTAGCAATGCATATTATGTTTTGATATATTTATGGTAGGAATTTTACAAGATATCTTCATGGAACATGATTTTTATTCAATATCCTAATGACTTTTGGCATAAAAGAAAAATCTATGATTATTACCCATATTTATATATTTCTATAAATGTGCCCGTGCTACTTATGACTGGCTTATGACTTATGGCTGGCTACTTTTGACCATTTTAGCAACTTTGTTCAATTAAATCACAGATGCAATTAATAATTTAAAAAAAAACAACAACATTTGTTTACATAATATATGAGTGTGTACTGTGTAAATTTATTATGTAAATATATGTTATAACACAGTACACATACATACAAAATGTAAAAGAAAAAAAATCTGATCTGATCTGATTAATCGCAATTAATTGTTTGACAGCATCAGTTATTTTACAATTACATCTTTCTAACTGAGAAAGAGAGAGAGAGAGAGAGAAAGTATTTCATCACGTACAGTAAGGGCTTGTTTCAAACTCAAAGCGGCGACTGAAGCCTCCGTAGCCTGCGGAGGTGCGTGCTCTGATTTGAAAGATGTACGCTGAGGAAGGTTTAAGGCCATCCACCAAAACATCCGTCTCCTTTGACTTGATGATGGTGTAGCTTGTTTCCTGATCCTACAGAGCCACCAAAAGACAAGAGAAGACAAAAACGGTCAGAGGATAAAGGCCTTCCGTCCCATGAGAGAACGGCAAAGTGTGTGTGCTGTGGCCGGTGAGGATCGGTTTCACGGCCTTCATTGGCTTTGTTTTAAAGCTCTGTGTTAAGTGCTCTGTCCATTAGCTTTCATTCGAGCGGCCGCGGGTCTTCATGGCGTTTTCGTTTTCTAAGTGCATCGTATCAGTGTTTCACAGAACGCTCCAAATCACTGAGGTCATGAGGACCTGAGGCTCGTTTTCAGACGTATTCTGTCTTCAAATGTCTTAACAAAGCAAGCGGCAAATGCTGCGAGGTGAGGAGCAATCAGAGCCGCGATCGGAGAGGGGATTTAGTTTCGGGCTTTGTGAGGATTGTCGCCACTGGGGTGGTCGACTGAGACCCTGCCGCTGTAACGTCACTTCATTACAGGATCAATCCCGTCATCATACTCAACCTCATGATGCTTATGGAGCATACTTATAGACCATTTATTAATCTTATTTAACAATGATTCCAACATTTACTAATGCATTTTTAAAATCAAAAGTTGTATCTAATAATGGAACAGAGCTAAGTATGCACATGGAACTTCATGAAAGTTAACAAAGATGAACAAATGCTATAACAATCCATCGTTTACTGTTAACTTAGTTAATATTTGTAAATTAAATATGCTTAACAAATGGAACCTCAAGTGTTACCGAAAATTCGAAACATTCTGAAAAAATGTTTTTTTTTTTCTAATAAACTTTATCTTTATATATATATGTTTTATTTATTTATTATTATTATTTATTTATTGCACTACATAAATCTGTTTACTGTCACTTTTATTTAGCAAAACATTAAATGTATCTTTCAATAAATATTACCAAAACCTGTAATTGTATTATTAATATCAATGTAAACATTAAGAAGTTTTCAACCTTAATAATAATCAGAAATTATTCTTTAGCAGCTTTTTCAAAGAAATGCAGTCCTGGTGAGTGGAACTGACATTTGACTTGTAGTGTATCTTTTCAAGCATAATCAAATTTTCTTTCTTTGTTTCTTGTGATTTTGGGGTGAAATGCAACCTGGGAATGTTTACAGCCATGCAGTATTTACCTTCTCGAAATACTTGATCTCATACTCCAGGATGATGCCGTTGGGTCGGTCGGGTTCTTGCCAGGACACCGCGATGCTATTCTTCGCCGTCTTGCCTTTCTTTACCACGGTTATAGGAGACGGAGCTGGGAACAAAACAGTTACATCTCACCTTACTTTTCACCTCAAATCAAGCAGAAAATGTATTTTCTTGCGTGATGCATTGAAGTCCTGATGCAATGTGCTGTAATTGTCATTTGAAGGTTTCCAAGTCTATATACTTCAGACTTATATTTGATAAGTCCAACCCCTCAGCAATTCCTAATTAAATGAAGATATATTGTGCTAATTGCTTGAATGAGTTTCATAAAGTTCAGAGAAAAAAGCTATTCAGAAATATGAAATATTCCACACTTCAGTGGCAGAGACAATCAGAGAGAATGTCTTTCATCTTAACTATTCGATCGCTTTGAGAAAACGCTTTGAACGTGGATTCGGGCAATGACATGCTTTAATGTTTGTGCAACATAATTATCACAGATGACAAATGCATGGTGAAATCTTTCCTGATTTACCTCATTTCCATAAAGTCCCAGACATGACATCACCCTCAAAAAATTATGAAATTGTTTTATAGTTCATATCATTTGTCCATAAAAGAGTTTGAATGACACTACTTATAATGACTTTGTTAAATATTCACTAAATTATATTACAGTGGAGTTTAAACTCTACGTGGCAAGAGTGATTTTGAAATAATGTCTTTATATTGCTAAATAAAGCACACATTTCACTGGCTACTTTAAGTTACGTCTTTGTACCTCTATAATCTCTGTAATGTATAACCTAACTTGTCTATATTTAAAGGGTTAGTTCACCACAAAATTAAAATTATGTCATTAATCACTCACAATAAGACCTTCATTCATCTTCAAAACAAAAATTAAGATATATTCGATGAAATCAGAGAGCCTTCACACTCTCCATAGACAGCAACACAACAGAAATGATCTCAGATTCTCAGTGTAGTAAAAAAAACATTGGTAAAAGAGTTTGTATGACATCAGTGGCTCAACCTCAGTTTTGCAACACTAAAATAATACTTTTTTTGCACAAAGAAAACAAAAATAACATAATTTACTCAACCATTCTACTTACGTCTTCCGCCACTTTAGAGAGTATCACAACGCAACAAATACACAAACTTTAACGTATTTGAGGTATTCTTCGGTTACTGTATTTACGCCTAGAGGAAAGCGTACACATGTGTTGTGATACTTTCTAAAATGGCGGAAGATGTAAGTCACAGGGGAAAAATGCTTGGGTAAATTATGTTATTTTTGTTTTATTCGTGCAAAAAAAGTATTGTTTTAGCGTCGCAAAACTGAGGTTGAGTCACTGATGTCACATAGGCTGTTTTACTGATGTTTTAACTATGTTTCTGGACCTGGGATCATTTCAGTTGTGTTGCTGTCTATGGAGGGTCGGATGGCTCTCTGATATCATCTTAATTAAATGATTTTGTGTTCCGAAGATAAACAAAGGTCTTATGGGTTTGGAAAGACATGAGAATAAATAATGACAGAATTTTCATTTTGGAGTGAACTAACCCTTTAATATATGTGCTTGCAATAAAATGCTATAACACAAAGCAAGCAAACAAACACACAAACCAATTTAATTTCTAATAAAATAATAAATAATAATATAATAAATCTAAACGTAAAAAGTACAGTAGTTTTGAATACAACTATATTTTTAAATATACACATATATTTTTAAAATAAACAAATGAATGTAATATTGAAAACATCATTACTAGTTACATTCATTTAGTTTAGTTTAGTTCACATGCTGCAAACATGTATACAATAGTAGGATGTAAAAAAAAAAAAAAGAAAAAACAACAACATCTGAGTGCGTGAAATGATGTAAACTTAAAACAAAAAACAAAAACAACTAAAAACAGCTATCAGAACTATATCAGAAACATAGTCCATACAATGCACACTATAAGTCATCTAACAGAAAATACAGCTTCAAAGAACATTTTAAGGAGCACATTTTCTGGATCAATGACTTACTTAAGAACCAGATCAGTCCAAATTGAATATATGAACCATTCAGACTTGTTTTGTCAATCGACTTGTTAAATGTTAAACCTAAAAGTACAAATATGATTCTTTGATTTTTTTTTTTTTTGCATCTTATGCAATGATTCATATATACTTTGTGGCTAAAGTGCAAATACTATTTGGGATATTACATTATATAAATTTGAGACAGACTGTTGCTAGTTCCTATATTGCCCTGTAGGAATTCTAAGGAAAAAACTCACATCCTGTTTAGAAAAAACACATAAAACATATCGCAAAGCAAAAAGTTTAAATTCAATTGCTTTTCTGAATTCTTCCACTTCTGCTTCTCAGTTTTCCTCCCATACGGCTGTGTTTGGTGTCACTAATATGAGAACACACATAAAAAGCCCCTATCTCTCTATACGTGGGGCACTGAAATCAAACCCGGCTTTATATTCCTCAACAGAAGTGTCGGACTGTGTCCACGAGATAAATCGCGTTTAAGTTCTCCGGACGATCCCTCAGGCGCTGATCCAATAGCTCAATAGAAGCCCATGATAGGAAAGCAAAATCTTTTTTTCCCCCATCCTCTCTTTCCCAAACAAAGAGTAACTGTATCCTTTCTGCTCAGACAAAACTGTAATCATTCCTATCTTAAAAGCCTGAAACGGTATACTTGGCAACCTGATCTTCAGGCCTGCAGGAGAAGAGAGGTATTGTGGAGGGTAGATAGGCCACTTAAACGGTCTGGCAGCCTGTTAAATGTTTGACTTTCAGTCAGGCAAGAGACGCGGCCCTTTGAGTTATTGATTCTCAATAATCCTTAAGGTCAGCACAGGGAATCTATATTGGTGATGGCAAGAAACAAAAACATCAGCAGGGGATCCATCAAACAAAATAGTCATGCTGTGTGACAGAGTGAGAATATATGTCCAATAGCACAAATATAGAGGCCACGCAAAATCTTTGCCCACAGAATGCCCCGCAGAGTTACACAGAATCTGAATGCATGTTATATATGTGTCTGAATTTCTATGATAATGTGGTCCTTAGTTGCGGCTTGAGTTACTCTTTCAGTTTGTTGGATTTTAAAAGAGTAACTGTAATTATGTCACTATTTACTCACACTCACGTCATTCAAATCAGATCAAATATATTTATAACACTGTATGCATTTTAAATCCAAACCAAAATATTTGAGCTTCAAAAAGTACATAAAGACATCATAAAAGCAACCCAAACAAATTAAGAGACATATTTATGATTAAAACTATTCAATATAGGTAATAAATAAATAAATAAAGCTGTGGTTGCCAGAACTTTACAAACAAACAAATAAATAAATACAGTTTGTAAATAATTAAAAGTTTGTCAAACTATGGTAAAAAAAAAAATGAAATTGATGATAAAACTATAAAATATATTTAAATGCATTATTGTTGGAATTAACTTTAACTATGATTAATTACTGCTTTATGAATATATTCACATTGTTAGGTCTTGCTAACTAATGTAGTTAATTAAGGTTAACTGAGGGAATTTATTGTAAATATTTCTTAAATACACAAAATAAAATAAATTCCACTTTAAATGAACAGGTGTTAAAAGAAAAAAATAAATTACAAAAAAAAAGTCACATGATGAACGAAAGTTCATCACAAGTAGCCAAGTAGTCATACACAAAACACCATTATGGTCACACAATTTATTTTTCACTTCCAAAAATATTTAATTCAACTGTATTTTACTGCAAAATGACACTAAATGGTCCATAAGATCATATCTTTGGTGTAAACCTAATTTTACCCTCTGGGGTTTGAGGTGATGTTGTGATGTTTTGAAACGCTCTGATATTTGTGGGTATTTCAGCCAAGATGGATGTACGTGTTCGCATTTATTAGAAAAAAAAAAGGCGTAGTTATTGCGTAGTTAATAAGTTTTTGAAAATTAAATGTAGCTGAAATAAGGCCATAAAACTGGATACAAAAATCCATTTAGCATCTAATTCCACAGATATTCCCTTAAAACTAACAAAGAAAATACTACAGACTTATATGACAGCACAAAAGCAGTGAAACTTCACAGTCCTATTTTTAGCTCAGCAAGAAATTTCATCTAGCGTGCTTTGCGGAATACACTGTGGACCGTCTAATAAATGTGATAAAACCAGATACTGTGTATTTTACAGTTTGAACTGGATCTTTTTCATTTCCAAAAGACCACTGCAAGTAAATCCAAACACTCTGAGTCAACGCAAAGGTAATAAAGTCTTCGACGGTCTCATCACCAGTGACAGCTCACGGTGCAAAGGTCCCGCCAAAGCACCACCTCTCAGTTCATTAACAGATGGAACGGCAGCCTTCTCTGGGAAGAGTGTCAGAGGAAGTGTGATGATCGCACTCTGATTAATGCCTCCAAATGGGAAGTGTTGCGTTCATCTAGTGTGAGAATCTTCAGGCTCGCAAAGGCTTGATACAGTATCTGTGCCAGCCAAAGAAACAGCATGAAATGTCACTACTTCCACACCGAACTCATGTAGTGAACTATTTTGGTCTTTTTTTCACACAACCCGAGCCGCTTCAGCTTAGTTAATCGCAGCTGTCAACAAGAATCCGGCTTAGCGTGAGCAGCATCAAAAATCCGCATCACTTCCTGGCTGTACAACACTGACTGCAGGCAGCATTGGGTTTTGTGTAGGCGAAATCTTCCAAGCAAATATTTGCATGTGATTTAATTGAAGTTAGCATGCCGGGCCGTGGTTTTCATCTGAGTAAGAAAGGTCATCTCCTCCGCTCCGGCCCCGGATGACTGCCAGCACCAGGATCTCAACAGGCCGCATGTTTGTAAACAAGTGTTGTTTGGGGAGCCCTGCCGAGAAGCAAGATGAAAAACCCCTGGCAGAGTCGAACGGCCCATCGGCCAAATCTAGGCCTGAGATATAACTCCTGCCAACAGACGTCTGTGCCAGCCAGAGGCCTGGCCTAAGAACTATGAGCTACCAAACACAATCTGAACTATTTGCCAAACGTATCTGCCCAGATGCATAACATCTGGATAGACAGACTCAAGACAATGCCAACATATTTACTTAACCAGTATTATCATAGTCCATTCAGAAGTTTGGGTTTTGAAATATTGCTCAGCAAGGCTGCATTTATTTGATCAAAATGACGTAACCTATTGTGAAATAGTATTGCAATTTAAAATAGCAGTTTTCTAGTGTATATTTTTTTTTATTTCCGTTCATTTTCAGCATTTTTACTCCAATCTTCATTGTCACACGATTCTTCAAAAATCCATTCTAATATGCTGCTTTGCTGCAAGAAAGATTTCTGATTATTATCCAACCTAGGCTCACTGAAAATATGTTTCTCTACTTGTGAGACTCAAAAAAAAAAAACATATGAATTTGTAATGGTATGTTTATACAACAATGATGTACTTTTTCTTTATTTTATGAAAAGTTTGTGTACGGCATTGTCAACATTGTCAGATCAAACAGATCTACGAAAATGACAAAAAATGCTGATTTATTCATTCTTTTACAGAGCCAGAGAGTGGTAAACACACATAATATGACTGCATCTTCGGAACACAAATTAAGATATTTTTGAAGAAATCTGAGAGATATCTGACCCTCCATAGACGACAACACAACTGAAATGTTCCCAGGTCCAGAAACATAGTAAATACATTGGTAAAACAGGATGTAATGTCACTGGATCAACTTCAGTTTTGCGACACTACAAGCATACTTTTTTTGTCTGATGTCACATGGACAATTTTACCGATGTCTCCGATTTCATCAAAAATATCTTAATTTGTGTTCCGAAGATGAGCACAGGTCTTACAGATTTGGAACGACATGAGGGTAAGTAATTAATGACATTTTGGGGTGAACTAACTAAAAAAAAACTAATAATAAAACTAATACACTAAAAAAAAAAAAAAAGACGCAACTGATTGGTAACATAAACATCACTGGAAAGCTAAAGTTTCAAAAATGACTGCCACACATCTGAAAGTTATTTAAATCTATACTTTTAGTTTGCGACTCTGTGAAATAGTTCGGGTCACCATCTGCAGAGACTCAAACAATCCAGCGCCGGAAGTGAGTCTAGTAAAACACAAGTGCTCACAGCCGCATGCCAGAAGAGCTTTGCTGAGAGGCTTTGAGAATACTTAGTGTCACAACTCTTTTCAGACAGACACGTCATGCACTCAGCTGTCAATGAGAAAATAGTCAAAGCTCACAAAATAATTTGGCAAAAGAGAGCTCCACAAATGCCTCCACTCATGCGTCTGTCGACATTTATCAGGGAAAGCACTTGAGAGGCACGCCAATGCTACGCGCTAATCACTCACACCTGCAAACTATTGAGTTTGTTTTGAAATCCCGCTCGAAAACGCTAGAAATTAGTGCGCATTTGATCAACCTGTACAATCTGCTCCCGTTTCTGAAAATCCCTGCACTTGTGAAGTAAAAACAGAATTTATGTCATCGACGTCTTTGTAAAGATGCGCATTAGCGAGCTAGCGTTCCGCACACAAGCTTTGTTGACTATGCGTGGCGGCTCGCCTTGTGCTGCAAAAATGATCATTTTGCTTGTCATAATTAATAGTGTTTTAAAGAGCATAATTCCTCTGTTGATTTGAGAGTAACTTAATGAGCTGAGCAGATGTTGAAGTCGTCTCTTCAGGGGGAAAATACTGTAGCCTCACAGGCCCAGTGAAATAAATTAGCACCCTAAGACTGTTTCTGTACGCCTCGTAACCGCATCTGCTGCTCTTTTGTGACAGAGATGCATCGGCACGGAAGTAGGCACAAATATTGTGTTAAATATTTCTCCCTAAATTAGAATGCAGAACCCGTTTGTAAGGGTTGTAAAAAAAGGCCTGAGAGTTTAGGATAATGGATTACGCAAAGTGAAAATAAATGTTCTTAGCCTGACGGCACCTGCAGCAGCTGTGTCTCTTATTGCATTGCAGCGCTGTGGGTCTGTAAGCTGGAGCGACTCTGCCTTATTCCGATATTGATTTATAGGTCACTAGCGGGTTGAAGTTAGGGTTAGGGTTAGGGCTGTTTAACATTGCTTTGACTGTCACAACATTCAATAATGAAAATAAGAAACTGATTGACCAATGCTACGCGCCCCGTAGCATTTCATTTGATAGATAGATAATTTCTGTTCTCCAGAACCTTAACAACATAATAACATTTTACAGTTCAAGAAGATATGTAAAAAAGAGTAAATGTGACATATTGTAACTTGATTGTTAAACACATAAAACAGGATTAATCATATAGGTGATTGTAACAATATTACTACAATGTTATTACTATGTTATTAGGATACTGATCTTTGGTATGATGTATGATGTTTATTTTGATAGTTCACTTTAGACATTCTACTAACTATAAAGTAACTATGTGTCAACTACATGTCAACTAACTGTTAGTAGAATAAAAGTGGACTGTCGAAATAAAGTATTACCGTTATATCAAAGATAATATAGAGATACAGATCAACTAATAGTATGAAGTCTCAGAATCCATCAAAAAAAAATTTATTTCTATTTAGTAGTAGGAGTAATAATAGTAGTAGTAGCAACTTACTTCAGTTACAATAGTTGCGAAGGCCACATTTCTACTTCTTATTCATCTAAAACAATACATTTTTCATTTAAAATGATTTATATAAAGATGGGTTGTACTTTATTGTATGATGCCTTTGTTACAGTGCAATTATACATTTAAGTATTGAGTAATATTAATTAACTATACGTATTTACTATATGGTAAGGGTTAGAATTTATTAAATATGATACAGTTTTAAAGAAAACTATCTAATGTGATTTCCATCTTCCATAAAAGTTGTCAGTGTAATATTTTAACCGATATATTAAGCCATGAATGCAATTGTACTGCATTGTAGGAATGTCCCAGAATGCGTTTGCTTTGAATGCTGGCCTACAAAATATCCTCAAACGGAGTTGTGCTTCAAACGAGGGAAGACAAAAGCAAGATAATGGAAAAGTGATTTTCAGTCAGTCGACACAGAGGAAGCCTGTATTCCCCCTCAATATTTCAATAGCTCATCACCTTCAGACAGTCAAGCACTTTTGTGAGCACGTCTGTTCTCAGAACTCCAGCCAAACCTCTCGCTTAGCCTCCAGCCATCCAGTTCACATAAAACATGACCGCTACTCGACACATCGACCAAACGGATTATCCCGACCGCGCCGGCAGAACGCTCAGCATTCACTGCAACCTGCACTCGCCTCACGCAAAACCATTCATTTCAAAGAGGCCTTATCAACACTAACACTGCCACCACTCACCCACAGAAACGTCCCTACCCCCGGCTCTGGCAAATCCCCAGCAATTACAGACCTTCTTTCAGATAAAGCAGATTAAGCTTCAGTGTCCATTAGGGTCATCATTAGCTTAATGAAAAGTCAATAGCAGTCAGAAAAAGGTGACACTGTATTGAAAAGGGTTTAGGGCCAGTTCACCCCTGTAACGCCAAGCCAGCAGAGGGAGCTCTTACTTCTGCACTGACCGTCACAGCTCCCTATGCTTCCTCTCTGGCAACTTCCTTTTTGGCGGCCATTTAAGCCTGCCAAACAGAAAGTCGCGAAGTATTGTTTTGCTGTAAGCGGACTCTACAACACGGTCTCACTCCAACTCGTCACATTTTGATGCTTGGCCAAAACCCTTTTGCGTCGCTTTTTGAAGCTCAAGGTACCCCTTTTAGTCACTTTTCGACGTGAAGGGTCCTCCATTGTTTTAAATAGGAAACCCTTAGCGTCAATATGCTGACAAATACGCAATATATATATATATTTTTAAGTTTTGTAGAAGTGTGATTTTTCAATGTAAACGGTCAAAACTGTTTTATTTAAATGATATTATTTACACATTTATCAGCACGTTAACTCAATGTAAGCTCGTTAATAAAAGTAAAAAATTATAAAATAAATTGATATATGCATGCAAACCATTACATTAAGCAAAACAACTGAAAGCAATGGAGGACCATTGAAGGGTCCGATGGAGGACCCTTCACGTCGAAAAGCGACTAAAAAGGGGTACCTTGAGCTTCAAAAGGCGACGCAAAAGGGTCTTGACCAAGCGTCAAAATGTGATGAGTTGGAGTGAGACTGTGTTGGACTCTTCCAAGCGTTTTCTGTATTAATCCTGTTTTCTTGCCATTGCCATTGTCTTTACCATTGCCATAGCCTTGCCTAGTTTTCATTGTCTTGTTTCATTTGTTACTTTGGATTGCCCTTTTGGATTTTGACCCTGGAACGTTTCGCTGCCTGCCCTGACCATTGCTTGGATACTGGTTTACGATTCTGTCTCGTCCTTTGATATATCTGTTTGCAGGTATTTGGACCTTGCCTGTTTTGCCTACGTTGTGTTACAATAAAGCTGCACTTGGATCTACAGCGCTTGTCTGAGTCCGGCCCTTGTTACAACCCCACTCTTATTTATGTGACAAAGATGTCACATGTAATTTTTTTTTTAAGCCAATATGCAATACAATTTTACTTCATTAGTATTTTTCCTATTTAATTGTAGGTTTATTATGCACATTATTCTAAATTAAAATGTTTGTTTTCATGAGCTTTCCTACAATCTAATTACTTCCACCATCTCTGAAATGATTTTCCTTTTCTAATAATATGAACAAGACCATGTGAGTGGGAAAAAATAACATTAACCAATATGATCATGCTGTAGAAAAGATAAATCACTTTTAATATAGTTTAATATCTCAAATATTTCTGCAAAATAACAGGTCTTTAATGGCTTCCTTTTTTTTCTCTCCATGGGAACACGGTTCTATAATAATTCAATAACTTAACATATATTACAGAAACCATATGACTTTAAATAATTGTGAATTTAAGTGTAAACTAAATGTAATGTTTTCAGACACTGAGGCAATTGTTTGAATATTCATTATATCCAACTGAATTAATATATTTAATTCTTAAATATATTTAATACATATTTCATAGCTTATTATATTGTCTTTGATAGATGGTTAATGTGTTCTGTTAAATGTACTGACAAGCATTTATTATAAACTACAATATATTTACATATGAATTAAAATGTATGTATTTATCTAAATATATTTGTAATTATTAAGACGAAGCTGCAGCTTTGTCCAATCAAAATTGATTATTTATACTATATTACAAAATACAGTATATGCATTGTAAATTATTATAACCAAGTACTTTACATGAGCTACTGTACAGTAGAAACTCATCGGAAAGTGTAATATACAATAAACGTATTTTTTTTAATTAAAATATAAGGATTAAAAGTGTACTTGAAAGTAAAATTTTTAATTTGATATTATTCAAATTGCACTTTTTGAAAGTTTACTTGAGCATGCTAAGAAGTGCTTTTTCCTTAAGTATGCATATGTGTTTTTATTTTATTTTATTTACATTATATCTGTAATTCCAGTTTATTATTATACTGATGTAGGAAAATGAACACTACAAATGTGCATTCAATAAAATTAAAAGCGATTCCTCTTCACAGGGGTTACAAGATGATCATTTGAGCTCCATACTCACATTTTTCCTAAGGAATTTGAAATACTAAACAAAACATAACGAAAACTGCATTGAGCAAATACAGCTTGTTTAAAATAGACACTTTTCCTTATCCAGTCAATCAAAAGATCAAGTGAAGCCCCATCCTACCTTATTTCGCAACAAATATTCAGTTTCACTTTTCTAAATGTCTCGCATTACATAAATTAAATGATTTGCAGATGCCATTTTAATCTCTTGTGGACACATGAACTTTGTCACGTTCAGTTTTAGCATGTAATAGGAACAATTCCCGAGGGAAGAATCTACTCACCGGCCTGGTTGGTGGTGACATTGAGCGAGACGTACTGCCTCAAAGGGGCGGTTAGCTCCGACACCCCGTTCACAGCCTCCACCTCAAAGGTGTAGTTGGTGTGAGCCAGAAGATCCATGACCATGATGGAGCTGTTCTTCAGACCCGTCCGCTGAGGCAGATATCGCACATGACTTCCACACGGCTCGTACTGGCCCGACTCTGTGCTGATCTTACTGCACACAATGTTGTATCGAACATCCTTACGACCGCCTGTCTCCTCCGGAGCGCTCCACTCCAAGAAGACACTGGTCTCGTTCACGTTGGAAATAGCATTACGTGGGGCCGAAGGTGGCTCTGCAAGATAATAAAGTATATAATGACAAAATTACAAACATTAAACTAAAAATATAACGTGACAGTACACTTAAAAGGACAGATCAGACAAAAAATTTAATTTGCTGTTCATTTTCTTATCCCCAGGTCATCCAAGATTTTTTTTTTTAGTAGAGGAAAGATGATTTTTAGCTAAAACCATGGAGTTTGGTGGTTCATAAAATGCAAGCTAACAGCTACCACTGTCACGATCACCAGCCAGAGTGCCCTCGAGGTCCACGAGGACACTCCACCCTGGACTGTTATGTGTGTCACCCCTGTCTGTGTTTCTGCATTGTACTCTAAGGATTCTTATTATGAAGTGTGTTCCCCACTGTTTCTCTGCCCTCTTGTTAGTTCCCATAGCAATTGATCAGCTCTACCCCCTCGTTTACCCTCTTGTCTCGCCTTTAAAAAGTATTCATGTTTGTTAGTCTAATTGCTGCGTATTGAGTGTCTTTCCTCATACACAGCGTTTTCCCTGTGTGATATTGTTTGCCTGATCGTTTGTGTACCGACCTCCGCCTTGCCTTGGATTATTGTTCTGGTTTTGCCCCATTTGGACTTTTTTTCACTGATTGACCGACCCTCGCTACTGCTCTGGATTATTCTTGTGTTTTGCTGCTACAATTCCTGTTTGCTGTTGTCTCGACCCCGCCTGTTTGACCATGTCTTTAAATAAAGCCCCGCCAATGGATCTGCACATCTCAGTCCCATTCATAACAACCAGTAATTAAAAGGAAAAGAAAAAAAAAAAGCTCATCTTTCAACTCCCCTAGAGCTAAACAGCTGAGTTTTACAGTTTTTGAATCCATTCAGCTGATCTCTGGGTCTGGCGGTAGCACTTTTAGCTGTAGCTTAGCATAGATCATTGAATCTAATTAGACCGTTAACATCATGCTTAAAATGACCAAAGACTTTCAATATTTTTCCTATTTAAAACTTGACTCTTCTACAGGTATATTGTTTACTAAGACCTCAGTTCTCAGTTCAATGACTGTTGAAGGAACTGAAACACTGAATCAGTTCATTCATCTTAGAATCATATACACTGGTATTTTGGCTCATTTCGAGTTGTCAGGCATCCGAAAGTGAGTTTTGATTGAGTGACGGCGAACTGTTTTAGATGGTTCACAGTCAGATTCAGTGAACTGGTTCAAATAGTTCACCAAAAAGAACCAGTTCAGATGAATGATTCGTTCTGGACTGTTTGCTTAAGGCTCTGGATTACAGGTCACGCTGTAAATGACACTGGTATTAACTTGGTCTTGCTTTTACATGTTTTTTTTTTGATTCTCAAAATGATGGTTGGTTGCATTTTAAGCCAATGGCAGCATTTTAAGAATCTCCAATGATCACAGTTTCGGAAAAAAAGATCTTGTTCTACTTAAATAAATAAATAAACAAATAAATAAATAAATAAATAATAATATTGGATGGCTATCCCTTTATGGATGAATGATCCCTTTAATGGAAGCAGCTCTTACTTGTGCAAGCCATGTTGGCGGGGTCCATTTCGGTCCGGTAGTATCCCTGCTCACACTGACAGGAGGTGGAGGCCTCCACTTTGGTGAAACTTCTGGGAGGACATTTACTGCAGCTTTTGGTCTGAAGAGCTGATCGGTAAAAGCCCGGCTTGCACACTGCAGAGATATCAAGCACAATAGGGAGGAGATTACATTACTAATGCCATCGATCAGTGCCTTTGTACCGCTTGTTCAGAGCTGATGAGAAAATTTAGTCATTAAAGTCAAACATGCAACAACTTCATTAAAAAGAGCAGGTGCTTATTTCAATAGAGATCTGATGCTTTGAACACACAGGGTTTAATGAATAGCCTACTTTCTGTGCTTGGCTATTGACCCAAAATGAGTGTTTTTTTCTGGATTTATAAATGATGGGAAACGGGTAGAAAGGAAATATGTGTGTACAGAACTTTTAATTTAAATAACATAAATAAAATATTTTTATTTTAAATAATTGTAATAAATTTCAAATTTTTTATTTAGTTTAATTTAATTGTATTTTTACTTTTAATATTTTATTTAAAAAAAAACAAAAAAAACAACAACAAACAAACAGTAAAGGGAGGAATATTGTAAATTTTTATTATAATTTGAAATAAAGTACTAATTAAAACTGAAAAACTAAAAAAAAATTATATTAAATTAAGCAGCATATGAGTGAGTGAGGCTATTATTTTGGAAAGGGCAGTCTGAACATTTTGATAAATCTCTCCATATGGGTTCATGAGGCATGAGGGTAAGTAAACATTAACATAAGTTGTATTTTTTAGGTGGCTTTAAAAACGCACATTCACATTCACCCATCAAACACTACACTCATCTAGCCTCTAACATAGCAACATTCCCAGAAAGCATGAAAACCACAATTTACAGTGTTACACCCACAAGTGGGACAAATGGATTCAGTAAATTTGGTTTTTGCAATGCTTCTCCATTCAGGACAGGTGCTTATGCACAGCAGACACCCTGTCAGCACAAAATACATTTAGATAATATATTGCCATGGAGAGAGAGAGATAGATTATCAATGGCCTCGGCAGTCCAAAGTGCACACAAAGACATTAATTAAAGCCTCCCTGGTGTGCATTAAGAGGCAGACAGCAGAGGTGCGCTGTGAATTCAACCTAACTATGAGCCACGGTGAGAACAAGCCGAGCTGAAAGAGGTGGATAATCCAGAATAATATGATATATAATATCATTCAGCATTTAACTATTATTAATGGGCTGTATTATGCACTTCTATAGTAGTTTATGCTTTTCCCTAAAGTCCACTTCAGTGCAACAAAACAGTTGTAGTTTCGCTACTTTGCCTTAAAAGTCAACATAAAATCAGCCTATTTACTTTTTAATACACATTCTATCTCTTTGTAAAATAATTTATCACTTTATTCCAAAGAATGTTTATCTTCATAGTTTTTCGATGAAAAACGTAATAACCTGCTTTTAAGTTGACTTTACCACTTGGCTCCATTCTGGTTTGTTTCACTAATATATTAGTGAAAAAAATAAATAAATAAATAAAATAAATCAATAAATAATGAAAACAAATAAATAAAATAAAACAAAATATACCAATTTTTTAAATTTTTTTATTAAATTAAAATAAAATACATAAAAAAGTTTTCCGTTAAATGTGCCCTATAAAATTAGCCCATTCACACCAACAATAATGCCTATAAAGACAACTATAACAATAATAACTATATTAGTGTCCACACCAAACAATAACGTCATGTTTAAAAGTCTAAAGTTGAGTGGATTATAAATTGGTTGCCAGTGTTTTTATTGTTCATAACCAGTAAAGCTCATCCTGAAAGTAAGCCATTAAGTTCCTCTGCATTGTTATTGTTAAAGTTGTGATGTGGACTTCCCTATTCTCAGGAATTAGATTAGATTTTATGAGTTTATAGTTATAGTTTTCATTATAATTATTCCTGGGCTCAAATCTCTCTTCATTTGTTGCCAAATCACGTAGATGAAAGCAGGGTAAAAATTCTCTCATGACTTTCTCTTCTGCATGAGTAGCATATCCGTCTTTTTCAGATTGTCAGTGCCGTGGCCTCCAGACGAGATTTGCTCAGCTGTAGCCGTCTGTCTGAGGCCATAAATAGATCATCTTTGCCCCATTGGCAGCGTTTAGACCAGACCATCCTCACATGAGCTAAATGGATTGCTTGTTTTAGGTTAGTATGGTGAAAAATTGTGTTTCACAGAAGAAAGATAGGTTTGTAGATTGAGAAAATGACAGAATTTTCATTTTAAGCTAACCGTCGCTTTAAAATCTCTTGTCAGACTCCTGTTGTTTTAGAGTGGAGCTAACAGGAATCGACACTAAATTACACGCAGCTCTAAGCGACCTTGCAATTAGAATTAACCTGCATCCTGCTGGAAAACACTACAGCATTACATTTTTCCAACAGCATGAGGTTTAGTGAGATTATATGTCATTCAAATAATATATAACATTTG
>JAUCMR010000002.1:2945473-2964689 GCA_032357425.1 Enteromius argenteus
ATTATGATTTTAGGGGGGGACAACCCTCGGATAGGGGGGGACATGTCCCCCCTGTCCCCCCCGGGATTTACGCCCATGAATATGAGTGGCACTTGGTCACTGAGCATCAACCTGGTCTCATAAAAATATGTACCTCTGTGCACTTTTTGTGCAACACCATATTTATGTACTGTACCTTACTGCGCGTTTTGCCGCAGTTTCAAAGAGAAATGTCCACTGACTGGTGCTAAAACAAAGGTTCAGTATGTGAACCCCAGCACATTTTATTACGTTGATATAGGTATGTATTGCGGCAGTTCATATTTAAAGTATCTGTGGGCTGTTCCTAAAAATTGAAAATATGCCCTACAGTACATCAAATCCAACTCTAAACCTACCCGACAAATGCGAAACAAATATAAAAAATGCATTTGTTGATGCAACCATGCAATTTCAGCTTCCTTTTACACAGATCTGAACTGTTTTGTTGAACCGTAGTTACACAGGATTCAAACCGGAGCTCACCGCCTGTCAAGTACATTTCTGTCCTTCATAAGCTACTGAACAAACCTACCGTCTATGAAAACCCATATGAAGCTGAATATGTGTAATTCTAACATACAAAAGCATCAGTTTTCAAATATCCCAGCATAATAATATTGTTTAAAAGTCATAACATGATATTCTTCAAGTAATTGTGCAAACATTACACGTTATTAATCAAAACATTTGTGTGAATAAAAGGTGTCAGAGGTGTCTAGTGTTCCTTTTTTTTTTTTTTTTTTTTGAAACCGCAGTGATATGTACTTATTGGTACGTACTTCATGTCTCACTAAACGTTTATGCCATGAGACCTGGTAGCTGAGCATTGTAGGGAATTGTAGGGATGATAATATACTGTAATCTGGAATCACAACTTTCCTTTTTTTTTTTTTTTCCAGCAGTGACAGTCAAGATATATATTGTAAAATATGTGAACGTTTTGCAAATAACGCATTTCAAGAGGAACGCGAAACAAACTAATCCTGCACGGCCCATCATCTAATCATTCCCTTGTTAACTCCAATCGCTTCATTTCCTATCCACTATAAAAACCCCAGCTTTCATTCCATCCGCATCTCGCTTTCGTGCATCCCTCCTCCTCCCCTTCTCCGCCTTCCTTTCGGTTCACGCCTTCCGGGGGGCAGTCTAAGACCGAGCCGAACATCGAACTCTTGCCCACGCTAGGGTTCAAACCACTAGGGTTCAGGGTTCGCCGTTCTCCCGGCTCGCTCCCCTGACAGCACGCTAAACTCGCTAAATTATTTATTTTTCATGAGGAAAGCGTGAACTCTTGAAACTTCAAATAAATTCTGTTCATTTGAACTTTCTACTAATCATTTCTTTGCATAATTCTAATTCTAAGCTCTAATGAAATGGGAAACAGGAATTTTAAATTGCAATAAAAATCTGCGATAATACTGTTTTTACTGTGTATTTGAAAGAAAAGCATTAAAATGTGTTTATTTATAGTAGTAATTTACTTATTTATTTATTTATTTATTTATATATATATATAGTAGGTTCGGTGTGAAAAGGCCTTCATTTGCAATGTCAGCTGACAGATACACATCACGACATGGCAAAATAAATTTGTCCACTCTTCACTCAACTCCACATAGCATAATCCCCACAAACGACACACGGCATTATGATCTAAAAGCCCATGTTAATGGAAACCAGACGAGTTTTGATTAAATAAAGCACTGGTGCCGGGCTGCACTAATGGAGCTTGTAGGAACCTTTGATTGCATTACACAGAGAGCTGGTGCGCATTCGATCGGACACACGTCTTTATTAAATGAACAGCTCAGGCGACAAGATTATTCAACAGTTTATCTGCATAATGAAGTCACAAGACAAGTATATATCTGTTCTGACATGCTCGACTCAAACCAGTGCAGATAAACAGATATTTAAAAATATCTAAAAATGCATTTTTCATGAAATTGTTTCATGAACCGTGCAGATGCCTCCTTGAAGATTAGAAGAAAAAAAATGCATTCTGTTTACAAAAGTGCTTGAAGCTATAATCCAATAGCTCCAAAAGGATGGTTTTGGAAGTCTTATTTTATGTATTTATTTATTTTCCAAAGACCTTTTCCCTTTGCAAACCTGTATTTTTTTTGTTTTGTTTATTCAGTGACTGAATCTCGTCATACAACATTAGTCTAGGAAACACAATGCAAAATTCTAAATGCTAAAAGTTTTTTTTTGTGGTTTTTTTTTGGCTGATATTATTCTACTTATTGATTTAGCATGCAGATGTCTAGCACTGAAAGCATTTTGATGTCTTTGTATTGATTTGTAAACTGAACAGAATCATATTTTTTAGTACACCATGGCTTTATTGATTTGTTTTTTCATTTTTTTGACAAGCCTGTTAACAGCGATGAGAAAATAACAAAGCAGAAATTAAAGCATTCCCAGAAGAACTCAGGATAACAGAAACATTATACGGTTGATTATATAACATCAGAATTAAAAGAATGAAACTGGGTCATAGACAGACATTATATGAGCATCGCCATTTTATCATTAAATGTGAGAAACGCATTGTTAGGCTTAGATCACATTATCACTTTTTAATGGATGTGTTTTTTTTCTCTGTGACTGCAGTCAGAGCCTTGGCATTTTGACCGACAAATATCATTTAACTGAATTATAAATGAATAGAGCTGACAGAATACTAGCAGTTAAAACATGATGAAATAAATAAACTAAAGAAATTGCATGCCTTTGTATTTTCTAAAAGTATAAGTTCTGTAATTTCTTTCAATTTCTGTCATATATGTTGTACTTAATGGCCATTGAGAGTCTGTTTTTTGATGATCTCTCCTGATATGACCCAGATATCTTTAAGAAAAGATTCTTGGCACAGATTGTTAGCCGACAAGCACCTGTGTGCACACGCACACACACACAGCTGATAGCCAGCCAGTCTGTTTATCACCTCTCAATGGCTCAGTCTTTTGTGAGACCTGCTCACAAACTCGATTCATCACTGTCACCAGGCTCTTTCAGTTCTGACACACACACACAAACACACACACACACACACACACACGCACTCTTATCGCTATTCAGCTGGGTGGTAACTCAATCATCACCTCTGTGTCTCTCCAACACAAGAGAGCCAAATATGTCACAGCAAATCTGTGTTTTGCCTGTGAAATGAAAAATAATTAAAAAAAGACTTCATTGTTGTTATTCGTTCACTTATTAACTGACCTGACAATGCCAGCAGAAACGTAAGCTATTTTGTTTCATGTCAGATAACTTTGTTCAAATTTGTATGTAAAGAACAGCTGTCAATCAATTAAACATTTTAATCAAACTGAGCATATTATGTTAAAACTGTATCAGTATGTGTGATGGAACTATTTATTTATTTATTACATGTTTGTAGATAACAAATAATAACAAATTTAATGTGTTAAATTGACTGTTCTGTGTAAACAAGCAGCAGAGCAAAACTCCCACCATGTTCAGTTGTTCATTCATTCATTCAATCATTCAAAAATAAAATAAATAAATAAACAGACAAATAAATAAATCATCTAAACACTCACTATGGCAAAATAACAATAAGGTAAAACACATTTGATGACACAAAACAAAAGGTATTGTGGAATTGATTATTTAAAATAATATAATAATATAATTTAATAGTTTTATTATTATTATTGTTGTTGTCTTTGATGTTGCTGCTGTTTTAGTTATTTTATTTAGCTGAAATAAAATAGGTTTTAAGCTTTAACAAGCTGTAAAAACCACACTATATGGTAAAACTGCAATATATAACATAGTATAGTAGCTATGTTTCAGTTAATTCACATTTTAAGTAAGAACAATGTTTTATATGTAACTAACTACTAAGTACAATAACCATGGCTGACCCAAGGAGATAAAGTGGACAGGGAAAAAAAACAAAAAAACAAAAGTGCAGCAGGCATATTTAATCTAATGCAGATTTATTTATTTACTTACGTACTTGTGGATATTTCAAAACAACATCACACTGCATCAACAACAACTCACCGAACAACGACAGACGCTAAATATTATCTCGCAAACCCTTCAAGCAAAACGCTGGCCATGAAATGTGGAAATCATTCTGGTGCACTTTGGCCTTGACTTGAATGTGATGTGATTTGGACATGCTCGACTGCAGCATCTCATTGACGATTCAGGGATGATCACTGCTCACTCTGGAGGGAGTCTTGCCAAAGTCATAATGCGCTGCGCACAAGGCTAATAGGTAATTAATATGCAGCAAACAGTGGTGGGCCTGGCAATTAACAAGCTGCAAGGATCTCAATATGTGCGCCTTTAATAGAGAGACATTCTGAGACAAGAACTGTTGATTAATAAGCCTTTATATTTACCAGAGGAGGAAAAAAAGTGTTTCAAACAAGCTTTGATAGCAGATATGTCCGATAATTGAAACCATGATGCTCGCTATAAAACGCAGAGTAGGTTAACGAAAACTAATTGGTTGGAGAACATTATGATGAAAGCGGTTGATAAATGCCCTGACAAATAGATTTGATGATAATTAGAACAGGAAGTATGTGTTTGACATGCATTTAATAAGGCGTACATTGATGTTAGAATAGAACAATCTGTTGCTTAATTGTACAGTATGTACCGTAGGATTGTGCCGATAGATTGTGTATTGTGTATCTAAGACAGTCCAGCCCAGTCTCACAGTAATTCATACATATTTTATGAGGTGGCTAATTCGTACAAATTCGTACGACCTCACTTGTATGAATTCATACGATTTTTGCAAAATTGTACCTATTTTACGAGTTGCCACTTCGTATAAAATTGTACGAATGACCTAAAATAGACTGCACCATTGACCAACTAACATCTGATCGAAAGTCAATGGCACAGTATTTTTTGTTATTTAAATGCAATTTTAAGTGCATTCGTAATATGTACCTATAGGCAAGTCCACAACGCTTATACAATCTGCTTATTACACACACAGGACACGCAGCAGCACACAAACATGCCAAACATTATCATTGATAATCATTGCATGTATCAGAATTAAGGCTGTTTCACATTGAGTAAACTTAAAACAATTAATCACCTTCTGCTAATTTATGCCTGCACGCTAGGTGGCGCAGACCAACAATGCATTTAACATCAATATACAGCATTAAATTATGATAAATAAAGTATGGTTCTACACCAGAACCACAAACTTTCTATAATGCTTAAAAGATAATATCCTAAAATATAAATTGAGGTACAATTGGCATCAAGCTACACTTGAAAATGTATGTAATTATTAATATATTTGCTTAAAAGCCACTTTAAACCACCACCGTGTGCCTGTTATAACTTCTGATTGTAAACTATAGTTGATTTTATTGCAGATTTTATTGCATTGTATGCCTAAACAGCAAATATATAGTACAGAAAATATATATAGTCATAATCAGATGTCTATTTGATTTCACATTTTATGTGTAGAAAAATGTTTCAGATTATTTTATTTATTTATTTATTTATTTTTTTAATAAGGAAGATTCTGACTCTAAAGTTCTCTACTTCTGTGTTTTTACGCTTGTCCTCAATTTAGTCTTCTGAGATTTTAGCACCACCACATCAACCTTTTGGGGTAACAGCAGTTGTTATAGCCAGGTGATGTAATGCTCAAAGGTGGACGGTCCGTGTTTTCACTCTGTAAAGCTGAGAACATTTGTCAGACTGGTAAAAAATTAAACATTAAACAAAGAAATAAACATTTGCATTTTTGGTGCATGAATGTTTGCAATTCTATGTGGAAACATCCATAAGATTCTGTTGTAATTTTCCAGCGTGCCACCATGTCCGATATTCGTTTCACTTTTTCACCCTCAGTGCGAAAAGCCTTTAGTCTACCTATTTGCAGGTGCACAAGCAGTGCTTGTCGCTTAAATAAAGAATCTGCCATGACATGAGTGTAACTGCCTCTCTTAAAGGGAATGGGAGATGAAAATCTGGTTTACTGCGCGTTATATCCCAAACACACATGACTCATCCAGAGAATAGGGACGCCAGCCATTTTTTCCCATCATAGAACTAGCAAAAGTGGGTTTGGATACACCTTAAGTGTACAGTACCTGTGCCTTGTGCTTTAGACCATGCACTTTGATCTTTAAAATAAGGCCCTGAGGGAACATGCAAAACTAACGTTCACATGATGTTTGTAAAATATATTGTTCTCTTAATATTTGCATAACTAAAGCAAAAATGTTTTAAAGCATTTAATCGCTAAATTCCTTAAGATTTCTATCTCTAGCTGAAATCTATGCTAACATCAATATGTCAAAAAAAAAAAAAAAAAAAAAAGAAAGTCAGAAAACATAAACTTTCTTTTCCAAGAATGCATTTTAAAACAAACAGACAGCGAAGTAAAGCATAACAATGGTACCCCAGATGGCTATTGAGCACCACCAATAAACATCCTTTTCCTGTGTTAAACGTCCTGTGAGCAAACGCTTCTATAAACCAATACATTCAAATCACAACATGCAAACATGTGATTGGCAGCGGCTAGTGTTGGTCTTTGTGCTCGGCTATTGTGGAGGCCAAACTTGTGTATTTTTCCTCAATGCTGTGTTTGAATAGCGGGCCGGACTGAAGCTGATTTATGGCATAGCAAATCTGCTATCTAAATTCCATTATGTCAATGACATCGAGTTGGACGCCTGCTAATACGCACAGCATGTCATCTCTAGCTGATGCCCGCTATAGGCAGGCCTGAAAACGCATCAGAAATGCCATTGTTGGGTTTTGTCATTCATTGTGAAATATGAAAAGCGCTTAGATGGGGTGTAATGCTACACTATTTACTGCAAAAAAATGGGAAAAATCAATTAGATGCTGTCCATTTTTGGTGCAAACCGGTTCAAATGAAGCCCTGCTAAAATCCACCAAATTAAATCAATCAGTCTGAGGGTTAATGTTGCATTCCATTAAATCTTCTTTTTGGACATATGACAACAAGGGAACATTGTTTGATCTTAGACTATGAAAATATCAAAAACGGGTGTATGAAATCACACAAGCCTGCAGTTTATTTTGACTGTTTAAGCAAATAACTTTTAATAATTAGTCAAAGTTCCCACATTTGCATGACAGTAAAACCTGTTCAGCAGATGTTTGCAAAGAAAGGTGTGGAAAACACAGTATATGATAATTTTATACAAATGCTAGCAGTGGAGTTATTTTATATGTCATCTTCTGATCTATATTCCAACTTTAATATTCTGACTAGCATGAAATGCAGCATATGGACCAACAGTGATTGGTAAAATCTAAAATAGAAATGTTTTCCCAACATTTGGATGGATTAACAAATGGTGAGCTTTTGATTTAGGTTTTCATTGTGCGTTTTGATAAAATACCCCCAAAACACGTTCAAAAGCAGTGATTAGCATTCAGAAACTGTAGCGTGCTGCTTGTAAAAGGAATAAAGGAATTGTGTGCAGGTGCTGCAGGTATTGAAAGGGAATATAACAGGGACAAAATTGGACATAATTATGCATAATTGCAACATTTCTGTCATTTTATCTAATTCAGTTATTTTCAACTAGTGGGTTGCCACCCCGAAAAACAGGTCACAGATCTATTCTGATCAAGGACATTAGAAACAGAAAAAAAGTGCTAAATACAAATAACAACATGCAGCTAATTTTACAATATACAATTATGCAGAATGGGGTGAGCCTTACCAACTTTTCAAAGGGAAAAGAAAATATTTTCAAATGTATTATGTACATTTATTTATTTATTTATTTATTTATTAATTGACATTGGCATTGGCACAAATCAATTTGCCCATTGATATTAAAGCAAATGCTTAAACAGTTTTTAGCCCTGTGTTTTTTCCATACATTATCTAAGTCAGGACTTACAAAATGGTAAATTGCATGTTCATAATTCTGCATATTGTATAACACGTATCCATATAAATGGTTAAAAGTATAATCAATTTTAAAATGTTAAACAAAATAAGATTTTGGTACTAGGTTGAGACATAACATAAGTTAACATACTTAATAATAATACTACTACTACTAATAATAATAATAAATAAATAAAATAAAATGAAACAAACGTATAAAATATATTTAATAATAATAATATTCTGGTGATATTATTATAAAAAATAACAACAAATGTCAATGAAACATGTATGGGTATGTAAACAGCGATAGCTTCTCAGTGTGTTTGAATAAGGCAAAACATGTGCCTGTTTTGCATTTGACTGCAACTCAAAATAACCTCCAAAGACCTTGCATTTCTTTAGTGTCAATGCAGACCTAGTTTGCTCAAGAACAACCTACATACCACACTTCAGTCTGCTCAGATCAATGTTCACCCACACATAATCACATCAGAAACGCTTATCCCACACACAACTGCCATCTAAAAATAATACAAATCAAACCAGGGACATGTTAGACACGTCTGACCTGCGAAAAACCTGCAACCGTGAAACTCGGCATCGACTAACAAGACTGTGAAGTAACTGCAGAATGGTGCTGTGCAGGAGGAAATGCTGAATTAAACACAACCCGGGCGGCTTCACGCACAGCAGTGAGTGTGGACGGCGCAGACTGTGTCATTTTCACTTGTGTGTGTGAAGATGGGCTTCTTTCGCCAGCGGGGCCCACAGACGGGGTGAGAAGACTTTCTGGATGAAGCTGTCATCTCCTGACTCTCAAGAAGAGCCGGCGTACCGCTTTGAGAGCGACATCTCTGCACTGCAATCCACAGCAGTGGGGGAAATCACAGGTAGAATGGCTTACAAATGAGCCCATAAAAAAATCATATTAAATTCTCATACTGACAGCACAGGAAAATGTAGTCAATCACTATAAAATTATCATCCTACTGAAGTAGCAAGCCGTTTATGAACAGTGCATAGAAATAAATCAATCACTAATTCGGTTTTTATACTTGTATGATATCCCAAGCCACAAATGATAGTGAAATTGTCAGCTGATGTGAAAAACAGAAAGAATAATTTATCCAATATAGAAAATGATGTTATGATTTTCTTACCATGAGGCCATTTCAAACACATATGACTTACATTCCTCCATTCAACACAAAAGACGTTTAGCAGAATGTTCATTCTGCTCTTTTCCATTCAGCAAAAATATACATATAAAAGGACTTAAGGCTGTCAAGCTCCAAAAAGGACTAAAAAAATAGATTAATGAAATTAAAAAAGGCCTTGTCTACTAAATATTATTTGGAGTATTAGAAAATGAAGTGAATAAATAAATATTATCTTAATTTACTTTTAATTTGTAAGTTGTACTAATTGTTTTTTATTAATTCTATAAAATTCTCAAGTATTACAACGGTAGTCGAATATGTATTTTATATAATTTTATATTATTACTGTATGTAACATTGTATTGTGATTTACATATATATATAGACATGGATTCAAAACAATATGTGGATGAGTAAATTTCATTTTTGGGTAAGCTATTCCTTTAAAATCTGTAACAAACTTATTAATCAGTTTTCTTATTGCCAGACACACAGTGGAAATAACACCCTTCACATTTCTCCAAAACCCAGCCAGTTCTGGTCTCTCCATGCTGTTAGCATGATGTGCTCTCCAAAATATCTTTTGGTGCATTTCCACAGTAGCTCAGTCCCTTGGTATGTAGCAAGTGACCGGATCGAGTTTGACATCTGCAGCAGTAACAGCTGACAGGAATGAAAATAGAGGGAGATCATTGGAGATCCAGCTCTTTCAGAAAGCTTCCGGCCCAGAAAGCCGACTCAATCCCACGGAGAGCTGAACACTGTCCCATCCACACTCCTGTACTTCACTCACACCTCCACAGGCCTGGCAGGACTAGTTTGTTATGTCCACCGCTGTACATTTGTATGAGATACGCACTGGCATTTCATTTTGGTGCAAATGATATTAATTCTCAATTCAGCCATGTGTGATTCGGCTACATCAATACAGCAGATTCCTTTCCCTTCCATCTCCAATGCTTTATTAATCTTTGACATGCATTGAATATTTTAAGAGGACATGGCAACATTACATTGCATCAAGACTCTGGATTCAATCTAAACATTTTAGGTGTATTAAATTTAAGTTAAAACATAATGTTTTATTATTGTAGATAAGTCTTTTTTACATTAATTAAAAAAAGGTGGTACAGACACTATGGTATGAAGCATTGATGAAGAAACCATTAGCACTATTCTGTTTCCTGAAAATGCTGAAATGTTGCCACACATCTGTCTGTCAAATCTGTTATAACTGTTATTAATGATGTCAAGCAGGTGGTGTACTGATAACTTTTGCTAATGAATCAGCTCAAAAATGGGCGCTTACTGTACATGTTGGTCAGACATCCTTTATAAGTGGGGGGCCAAAATAAGACACAATGTAAAAAACAAAAAAAGTGACTTGTGGCCAGGTATGGTTTCCCATACTTGGAATTTGTGCTCTGCATTTAACCCATCCTATGTACACACACAGCAGTGAGAAGTGAACAACCACACACACACTGTGAACACACACCCGGAGCAGTGGGCAGCCATTGGGGAGCAGTTGGGGGAACGGTGCCTTGCTCAAGGGTCTCACCTCAATCGTGGTATTGAAGGTGGAGAGTGTGCTGGGAATTCACTCCCACCACCCACAATCCCTGCCGGACCTGGGACTCGAACCCACGACATTTGGGTTACAAGTCCAACTCCCTATCCATTAGGCCACAACTGCCTGTAGACAAGACTTCATGCCAAAAGTCAAAATCTGGCAACGTGAGACAAAATGATGCTTGACTCTACGATAGTCACGTGAGCATTATTATTACTGTACAACTATAAGTGCATAATCTCGCCAAGAACAGTAAAAATAACTATAAGTTGTAGGACTGGGATGATACACAGATGCATCGTGAATCAATTAATGATTCAGTATGGATTCTGCCATTTTCAGAATGCATCGCGATTCCTCTGAAATCCATTCTCAAAAGTTGGCGCTGCCTGCTTTAGAAACAGCCATACTCAGCTTGTTTCCAAATCCTTACACACACTTGAACCTGAAAAAAATCATTCATAAAATTAACTTAAGTAGAAGCAAATTAGGGTGTTCACAGTGGGCTGTTTACATTAATCTTGTGGCATGAAAGCATGACAAATTTAGGAATTGCATTCTAAAAATCTCAGAATTGACCCAGAATCAATTCTGCATTGATATATCATCCCAGCACTACAAAATGGAGAAACAATGAATAAATAAAACTTAAAGGTGCAGTCAAATTTAACACTGTTGGTGAATATTTCTGCAAACGAAATGCAGTCGTTTAATTTGGAAACCACATTATTTCTCTTCAAAGGTTTGAAAGTGTTTGTAACACTTTTGACAATTTTTTTTTTTTTTGTCCTCAAAAATTCATTAATCTGATCACAACCTAAAAGAAGAGCAGACACTACAACATTAAAGATAATTGCATAAAGGGATTGATGTAACTACACGTCTGTACATGTAAAGGCTAATATAGTTATTACTACAGTTAGCGTTCTTGGTGTGAACGGGCCTTAAGGCCTTTCCTGCAGGGTAATTGTACAAGTAATTTAACTCATAAGATCTATTGTATTCTAAAGGCAAGAGGTACAAACTCTCATCGAAGCCATCAGCCTCTGCTTTCTATTTTGCTCTGATAAAATGTCCTATTTATTTGACAAACTAAATGTATTCAGTGTATCTCCCTAAAGAGCAGCCAGACAGCCCCTTTCCTCTTTATCTCAGGTGACTGTCATGTTTACATTAATTTTATAATTGTCTGCATGAAACATTTGAATAGAAACAGCGCTGCACACCCACACCCACCGCTCCGGTGCTCATTGTGCAATTTTTTGCAGCCCGTCCTCCAGACAAAAGCTCTGAAAGCGTTTCTGACACTTTGTCG
Source organism: Enteromius argenteus (assembly GCA_032357425.1). Lineage (NCBI taxonomy): Eukaryota > Metazoa > Chordata > Actinopteri > Cypriniformes > Cyprinidae > Enteromius > Enteromius argenteus. Next base: position 2,957,452 of record JAUCMR010000002.1, read on the forward strand.
CCTGGTCTGCTTGGAAACCTGGCCAACTGCACAAACCGACTCCATGTAAAGCTTACATTGCACAGGCACCGGACATTCCCTCAGGACAGCTCAATGGAAATTAATTCGCACAGAAATATCACACTGCGCTCAAAAAAAATCCTTATCGCAAAGCGCCAACTCTAGCAGCAGACAAAGGAAGCAATCTGAGGAGAGGAGGAGGAGGATGAAGGCACTGTTTCATTCACAGGACACACTGCCCTCCTCCACCGCTGGAGCGTGGACCCCTCGATCACTTCCTGTCTCCTCTATCCAAACCAGCATTATATCCTCTGGGCTCCAGCGGTGTGGATGGGGGTTGGGTAAAGCCATCAAAACTGAGTCATGAACGACAGAGAAAACGGCACATTATGATTGGTAGGGTAATGATTAAAAGGTAAATTATTCAAAACTAAAACACTGTTACTATTGAACCATGCTGTTATAAATCTTAAAAATCAAGAAGGATATTATGTTGCTCTTTTCAATATAGCAACATTTCATACGTCTCATGCACAAAAAAAAGTTAAATAAATAAATATTAATGTATTTTAATCCATGCAATGTGCATTATTTTATTATATTGAGAAGTCATATATTAGGTCTGTCGATAGAACAGCTTGAAAAAAATAAAGTTATTTACTTATAGAAATATATAATTTAAGCCATAACCTAACTGAAGAATAACTGCTCTCTGAAGTTTCTGAGATGAAACAAGACACCACTAAGTAAGATCTAATATCCATGTGTTACCATTACAGAAACGATGATGCAGAAAGCAAAAGCATAGTTCACAGAGAATTCAAATTTTAGATTTAGTACAATAGACGATCAAAGACTGTGGTGGTGCCTATACAGAAACTAAACTCAGAATGCAGAACAGTTTTATGATCTTTACCGGATGCTTCCAAGGAAAAACTAAAAGAATAAAGTATTTACAGAAGCTCTAGATTTGAGGGCAACAAGAACATCGGTTTGCACAGCATCTAAACAATGTAAGAGAACTGCTATTAAAGAGAAAAGAAATTGACAAGCTAATATTGTCAAATCGTTAAAGGGTCACCCATAAGGCCGTTCATCTTCGGAACACAAATTAAGATATTTTTGATATCAGAGAGTCATCTGACCCTTAATAGACAGCAATACAACTGAAATGATCCCAGATCCAGAAACGTAGTAAAAACATTGGTAAAACAGTCCATGTGACATTAGTGAATCAACTTCACTTTTGCGATGCTATGAGAATACTTTTGTGTGCAAATAAAACAAAAATGACATGATTTACTCTTCTCCCGTAACTTACGTCTTCCGCCATGCTTAACGCACCATATACGCAGGCTTTAATGTATTTGACATAATCAGTCTTGTTTACATCCGGGTGAAAGCACGCACATGTATGCTTACGCAGTAATATTCTCTAAAATGGCGGAAGATGTAAGTCATAGGAGAAGAATGGTTGAGCATATAATGTTATTTTTGTTAAGTTGATCCATTGATGTCACATGGACTTTTTTACCTTTGTTTTTACCACGTTTTTGGATCTGGGATCATTTCAGTTGTGTTGCTGTCTATGGAGGGTCAGATGACTCTCTGATATCAAAAATATCTTAATTTGTGTTCCGAAGATGAACGTGGGTATTCATTTTTGTGTCAACAGTCATTTTTTTTGGTTTTTAAGCAGATATTAGGATTTTTTGTGTTAATTTTATATACATTTTCTGTTATTGAATTTTCTACCATTATACAAGCCCTATATAATGGATTCCGTAAATATACTGACATCAGCCATTAAAAAGTCCATCAACGATACTTGACAACAACAAATCAAATCAAGACTAATTTCTTCCATAATACATCTTTGAAGATTAATTAATTTTCTGTTATTTTATTATAATTTTTATTATTATTGTTTTATTATTATAATGTTTCAGTACCTCATTCATTCATTCCTGGCTTCTATTCATTCATTCAAGCAAGCAACTATTTCGTTGATGTACTGCAATACATCAGTCAAATTTGAGTTTTCTTTGTCATTGCAGTCAGGCAACAATATTTCTTCATAAACACAAAGAATGACACTAATTTATACAGGGGGAAGCAAACAAAGTTTACGAAGACGCTAATATAAACTGTACCATTATGGTTTGATTTTGGTGGAGTTTCCTGGAACAATCTGAGCCCACCTACAGTATCTGAAACAAAACTTTCCTGTCAAATCTTGAAGACATTTCCTTTCAGAACTTAACATGTGTGAGGCACAAACATTTTGGATACACTTCACATAACTTTCAGAATGCAAGTTTGGTGCAGAGTAAGTAAATGGTGCTATTTAAAACAATAAACTCTACAATATCCAGCATAAAGTGGGCTGCCATCCAGTTAGATCCATTGTTTTGTTAAACTCAAGAGAATAATCTGCCTGTCATTCTTACACTTTTTGACAGCAGTTACACTACCAAACCACTTCTACCATTTCCTCCATGATTAATGCCGCCTCTCAGCACTGAGTCACGTAAATCCTTTTAACCATCTTGAGAAAGTATCTTAAATACCCGCCGAGTGCTCTAAGCACCTTAAATATGCACACAACCATTATAAACATCTCAAATATAAACTCTGTCTGCCATAATACATGAGAAATGCAAGCCGTAAAATTACTAGATTGTGAAATGAATGTCACAGTCTGCCCACGCCACACAAAGAGGTCAAGTTCTCATCAGCATGTGTGACATTCAGAGATGCAGTTCAAGGGGATACGTCACACATGTGCGGCATCGGCAGCGCTCGCATTTGCATAATAATGAAGATGTTCACCAACCTTGACAGGAGCCATTAACTTCCTCATGGCCCGCCTGGCACATGCACCTCCCAATGGGCACCAGCCACTCCCCCTCCGCACTGCAGTGCATTCTGGGAAGTTCATCAGCCACCGAGTTGTTGACGCAGGTCCCTGACACCTCCAGAAGCTGGGAGGAATCTGCCCCAGTTATAGTATCCGGGAAGAGGGCCAAATTCCTAACAACAAAAGGGCACTTTTTGTAGAAGACACGGACGGACACGAGCGCGATACATGCGCCCAGGTCCTGAAAAGCCAGGTAGAAGCCTTTCTTGGTCAACGGACCCAGATCCCGAACTTCCGTGTTGAGCTTCAATACTCTGTCTCCCAGATCAAGCTCCGTGAAGCTCTCATCAGCCGCGATGGTGTCGATCTTCGTGTATTGGCTTTCCCGAATATTCCTCCTCTCATCGTCACTGGTTTCGTAATAGTAGACGTTGAAAGTCTCCTTGCATGTGCCCAGTCCTCCTGGGAGACTGTTGCAGTCCCGTAGAGTGAACTTGAGCTCCACGAACACTCGCTGGGCACCTTGGTTTAGTATGAAGTTTGTCTGCAACCAGTTGTTCTGGTTGTGCTCCATCACCTTACACACCTGGTATGTGTGGATGGGCGCATAGTTCTCGTCCACCTCTCCGATTTCTTCCCACTAAAGAACAAGGAGAGAAAAGGCAGATCAAAAAAAGTTATTTTTTCATTCATTTTTTTATGACTTTTGTCATTTGAGGACAGTTCAAGGCGCATTCACAATGACCTCTATTCGATATCTGCATTTGCACTGGACACATGACGAAACAACCCAGGGCGGACGAACTGACGGGTTGACAGGTCTGGGAAATAAAACCAGCTATTCACTGGAAATCCGTTTCTCTACCTACATTTCTGTGAAACTCCAAAAACGTACTTATACATATAAATCGCTGCAGTTTCCAGTTGAAATGAACAGTAGATGCAGTAAAACTCCCACAACTTTTATTCCTTTTCACACAAAGTATGATTTGCAGATCCAAAGTTTTGATTAATAAAGCCTAATTTTGCATAATTACTTGAGGAATATTGTGTTGTGAATTTAAACCAATTTCAACATGCTTTGACATCTGAAAACAGATATATTTGAAGGTTGGTGTCACATATCAGGTTCATATGCATGAGTTTTCTAACTCAGTAAGTTTGCTTGGTAGCTCACGTGATACGATGCTGAAGAGCCCGGGTGTGAAACCCGTGAAACGATGGTTAAACAAAACAGCTCAGATCTGCAAAAGGAAGTTTAAATAGCATGGCTGCATCAACAAATGTGCTTTTATATCACCTTTGTTAACATTTGTTAACACTATCATGTAGGTTTAGGGTTGGGTTTGGTGTAGAGGATATTTCCAACATGATAGAGCATTAACTTTTAGTGACACTCTTCAAATATTTGAATTATGAACCACCGCAATACGTACCTGAAGCAACCTAATACAAACACAGCAATATGTGTAACATCAACGTAACAAATGTGCCAGAGTCACGTATTGAACTTGCATTTTAGCGACACTAATTGGACGTTTCGCTTTGAAACTGCCACAAAACATGCAGCAAGTAATAATGGTGCTGCAGAAATGTACTTAGAGGCACGTATTTCGAATGAGTCTGGGTTGTGTTTTCCCCTCCTGTGGGGACCCTCTACATTGAAATAGCAGGGTTAGATCACTTTAACCCACAGCAACAGTGTAAAAGTAATCTAGGGGAAAATGATTGAGTTGGCAACACTGCCCCAAAAAAACATCTACCTGCATTGACATCATTGGCTATACCATCGCTTTTTCAATGAAGTACAACTCACATTCAAAGGAATATATGATCAGTCCGCTTACCTGGCAGATGCTAATGCACATATGCAAATTTATTCATATCAAATTTACACCCAAATATGAATGTGTACTGTAAAAGAGGGCCAAAAAGAGGACAAGAAGTTGGGACTCAAACTGTAGTTAGTCTGTTGCTTAGCTTTACAATCTGGAAACCCTGGCTAGTTCTAGTTTTGTTCCCAATATTTTGAAGAGTCTATCCCATGAACTGATCCTGATAAGCGCTCAAAGTCACAGTTGTAAAACCAGCGGGTCTTCATCCATAAGGGGCTTTGGCATCATGGCATCCAGACAGAACGTTACACACCAATTGTGTGTGCCATATGCATCAGACGTCTGTCCGTGGGTGTGATGTCTGAGGCTGAGACTAGAAAAAGGACATCCAAAATGTCCATGCAGGAGTAGAAGTGGACAGTAGCCCCGTCCCAAATATAGGTCCACATTTAGGTGATGTAATGACTGTCAGACAGTGCGTGCTTGGCAGAGGGGTGCATTGAGGGCACATTTTTATTATGCCCGCTAAGGATGCGCTCACCCATCTGAATCATGAAATGACAAATGCTACACCCTGCGGTCTAGTGGACTTCATGGACATGTCATTTGGGTCAAGTACATTCTGGGAATTATATATTAAAATATATTCAGTGGCTGATGCAATATTAGTGGAACTAAGTTTTTGGTGCTGTGGACTAATCCTGAAAACATACATGCGTATTAGTTAATTTAATTTATCTGAAAGACCAGAAGTGTTTTTTTTTACGCAATTATGGGATTAAGGTGCCATTTGAACATGTAAATAAATGTTGTTGTAATCATGTTAAAAGTCATTTTGTAGCTATATATACTGTATAAGATGTTAAAAGCAGAAAGTCTTGGTAGAGGAAAACACACACGTACACACACAACCATAAACATTTTGCCAGTAAAATTCCATTACACACTATACTGTATAAGCATGTTATGCAATGTTCTTCGTGCGTACTGAAACATAATAGTACGACAACCCTTAAAGCACATTGTGGCACATTCACACACCACAACTACCACATCTAACAAAATATGTCTGTATGCTTTGGTGTCCATAGAGAAGCTCAATAACAATACATCAGGTGGCTGAGAGATTGGAAAAACAATCTGCCAGCTATAATCTACGCAGTCAGGAGGCTTGTAACATGGCAGTTAACAAAGCAAGACCTCAGAATGCACCCCGAGGGCCCAAGTGGCCCTTCAGCACTCTTCAAACGCACAGTCAATGACCAAAGAGACCCTCCCGAGGCCTCATATTACCTCTGCCTGATGCTCTCTGAATGTGAGCGATTGAGCTGTGTGGACAGTAGAGGAACTGAAGTCTGGACCGCCGGGAGTCATTCAGTGTGTGCTAACAGTCTGAGTCTTGCAGTTCACACACTGACAACACATTGCCTATACTTAGTATGACTTAAGGTGTAGTCACAGTGCACTTTCATTCCAATGATTTTCATTCACACGCATGAGAATGCAAGAGAGCGGAAACGCACGCTCATGCAAAGTTATTTAGCATTTTGCTGAGCTCTAAAGTTTAGGACTAGTGACCTTTGACCTGTGAATTCATATCATGTGAAACTGTGTGACCAATAGCAGATCAATATATGCATAAGCGTGACCTCGTAGGTGAATTGTAAGAACATAAATGTAGAACTGCAGTGCTGCAGGGAAGTATTATTATCTGTTATGTGCTTAACTTTTTAAAAAAAGTGTGGCGTCATATCACAACCGTTGCAGCAATCTAGTGAGCACAGATTTGCTGTTAGAAGGTGTACAAATTATGAAGTGCTACATGCAGTAATTTTAGTCATAACTGCATTAAAATGTACAACAACACACATGAACAAAGTGGCCTTTATTCCATATGATGCTGTGGTGAACACTTTAGTAAGCATTTAGAATCTGATGCTTTCAGTCACTTAACTGCATGTTAATTGCAATTGTGTAAAAATGTATTCTAGTTCAAATTTATAATTAGAAAAGAAAAAACATGTAAATTAAATACGTAAAAGTATTATTAAAATGCAGTTTCATAATTCACAATGCTATTCTCTATTGACATAGTTGAAATATATATTGAATGCTGGATGTACTGTCAAGCATTTATGGTAAATTAAAATTAAAATTGTAAAATATTTTGTAATTGTACATTTGTAAAGATGAAGTTACAATTTAGAACGTTTAAGTATGTATTCATATGAAATATGCTATAGTTAAAATTACAACAATTGGATTGCATGTGCTATGTTAGTCAACAGATTCCAATATTTGTGGGTTTTTTTAAGATGCACGTTTTAATGTACTTTGAAGAAAAAATAAAATAAATATATATGTATATATATATATAATTTGACATCATTACAAAGTGTACTTTTAAAAAAAATGCATTAAGAAACTACAAGGATATATCCTAAGCACACTTAATTGGCCTTTTATTTTTTTTATTTCATACAGTGCACTGCAAGTGCACATTCAATGCAACTAAGCACTTCATTTTCATAAGCTTATAGCTA
>JAUCMR010000002.1:2964789-2984221 GCA_032357425.1 Enteromius argenteus
TTTTTTTATTTCATACAGTGCACTGCAAGTGCACATTCAATGCAACTAAGCACTTCATTTTCATAAGCTTATAGCTATAGATCATAATTTACTCCATTTGTTAAAATATTCAGTATACAACACAGCACACTGTATATTTTTTCAGTTACAGGTAAATATTAGGCAAATATTTTAACTAAGAATCTGTTTTTGTGCTATGCAATGCTTGAGCTATTCAATAATTAATAGGTTTTATGAACCATTCAACCTTTAATCAGGTATGAATTCTCTGTAACGGATTGAAAGTCATTTTGCAACTAAGAAATCCATGAATTGCATATTTTATTAATTGTTCCCACTAATATATAATATTGTCATGAAATTTATACGCACTCTTTTGCATTTTTGATAAAATCCCAACATGAGATCAGAGTCACAGCGTAAGCACATCTCATTTGAAAAACTGAACCATAAATCCATTTTTCTGTACCATTACCACTCGTCCCTTTTCTATTCTTCAAGTTCAACAATCAAAGGACATTCATGGCACATTTTAATTTCATTCCAATCAGCCAAATGTCCGTATTACCATATGAATTTTACTCGAGGTGATCATATTTAGCAAAGGGCCCCGTGGTGATGCATCAGGACCAGATTTCTCCAATATGAGTCAGTGTGGCCATGATCTGGTAAATTGCATTGGCAAAGCAGCAATCTAGAGAAAGCCGCCATTTGAAATGAAAATGGGCCTGTGCAAATTTGGATCATGCAGATATCCAAGGGCGTTTGGATATTCGTTACAGCCTCTCATGTGAAAATGCATTACTAATACCAGGCACTCTGGGACGACAACATTTCTGACATATGGATGAAGACGAATAGATAATTCAAAAAGGCTTTCATTACGAACACCACATTGAGAAGGGATATTGCACGAGGATGTGTGTCACATCTGTGTAGTGGTAACATGAATCATATCAACCCAAAGATAGAAATGGCACACCTGGACATCAGCTTGGTATATCTGGTGGCCCGGGTATGCTAGTGCATGCTAATGTAGACCATTTATCAAAACTCTGACATTCAATAACCCATTGTTTGTTACATACAGTATGAATCTGAAAATTAATGTTTTGAAATATACAAATAGCAAACCTCACACAAAGACTCAGCTTATTGTTTTCAACAATGTTTGAATTAGCATGTTGCTAAGCTGACACATTTGCTCTGCAATTAACATTAAAGCACACAAATACGAAAATATTTGTAAATATGCTGAACTATTTTAACAGCATGTTTCAGGACTGAATTAAATGCATGTTAATCAACACTTTTCTGGCCTCACCCACCATCTTGGATTTGTTTCCTATAGATTGTTGCAACGCATCATGGCAATACCTTCTCTATGAGAGATGTATACGATGCAGTCTTTAAAAAATATATCATAGGAAGTAGTACAATTATTATTGAGGGAAACTGTGGCTTTGTGGTGCTATCAAAACGTTGCTCTGATTATTTGAACTTTTCTAAAGCAACAATGTATCAGTTCAGGAAAATAAAGTACAGTAAATGGTAAAACGATTTGGTCTACAGACTGGTATGGTCTTGATTACAATAATAAAAGAAAATTTAATAAATACCATTTTGCGATATCAAGCAACATAAACTCTCTTCATACAGGTAAAATAAATACAAACTCAAATGAAACAGAATGCCTTGCATATTGAAGGTAAAAATGGCCATATGCTAAAAATAAGGTGGATAATTATTTTGCTGGGTTCCACCTTAACTTATGGAAGCCTGTTTAAAAAAATAATAAAATATTAAAATTTAAGAAAAAAAAAAGTTTTTTGCGACTTTTTATCTCACAATTCTGACTTTATATCTTGGAATTCTGACTTTATAACTCACAATTGTGTGATATAAAGTCGCAATTCTAACACAATCTCAGAATTGTGAGATATTTTGAGTGGAAAAAAGACTGATATGCTCTCAGAATTGCGAGTTTATATCTGATATAAACAAATATTCTGACATAAAAAAAGTCAGAATTGTACATAAAGATATAAAGGACTTTATAACTCGGAATTGTGAGTTCATATCATGCAATTCTGACTACTTTTCATGTAATTGGGACTTCATATCTCGCAATTCTGACTTTATAAATTGCAGCTGCGAGTTTATATCTAATTTTGAGATAAAAAGGAAGTATTGCAAGTTTGTGTTACGCAATTCTGAGAAAGAAAGTCAGAATTGTGAGATAAAAAGTCGCAATATTTATTTATTTATGGCGGAAACGGGCTTCCATATTAACTACAAAATGTTTAGACGGGTCTGACAATGGTCCAGTTCTTGGTTGAGGGAACAAATCCAATTAGTGCTGGTTAATCAAGCGGAGGTTAACAGGCCGGGTTTGACCTCAAGATAGCTTAAAACCAGATGGTGCATTTAACTAAAACACTGCTTGAGTTATTGAACCTCAATATTTAACCTTTGCTTCAAAGTTCTCTGATCAATGTATGGTCTTATTGTATGGGAATTCGTAGAATTAATAGTCTATTAAACACCCCTTTTGTTTCATGAAAAAAAAAAAAAAACATAACTGACATGACAGTGGAGGTGGCAGGCATGTTTTTTTGTGTGTGTGTGTTAAATTTAAGTGAAAGTGAAGTTACTTGTGGCCAAGTATGGTAAGCTATACTAGGAATTTGTGCTCTGTATTTAACCCATTCAAAGTGCACACTGTAAACATAATAGATATAAATCTACCAATGAACAAATGTCTTTCCAAATGTGTTTGTAAGGACATGACAGTGGGTAACCAATGCCATGATTTTCATATTTGGATGGACTATGCCTATCCCAGTCAGTGGTGTCCATATAGAGTATATACTATTATGTGTCAGAAACAGTCTAACACACCATATAAAAAATAACCATACCATTTATTTTTCTTTCCTCGTTCACTTGTCAGGCCTTTCCGCATACACATTTCTGTGAACCATCATCACTCAAACTCTCATTCTTACCATCCCCTACTGAGACTCTCTCCATTTTCTCGTTCCCTCCATCTAAATCCTTCCCTCCACTATCCCGGCACACTTATTTACCAATGCTTTCTGCCCCTAAAACCCTCAATTCTCCCAGTGTGAGTTAGTGTGTGCCATAAGCATGCATTTACCCATAAACCCCAGCTCCCAGAGCACTTCTTCCTCGGATTATTACCAGTGCTGCACCGCAGAGAACGAGCAAGTACGACCCACTGCCTTTCAAAAAATAACCCATCATTACCCACCAATCACCATCACCCAGCCATCCCTGTCATTGCCGCCCAGGGTCCAGAGGGGGCGGGGCCGAACATGACTGACAGGCAGGGTTGAAAACAGCTCCCTGCTATGATTCTGGCTGAATGTCTTTGCGTGAGAGTGTGGTGGGACATGTGAATGTGACTTTTCAGGGTGGGTGGAGTGGCTTCTCTGTTGAGCATCACGTTAATGCATTTTTCCCCTTCGGTAAGAGACAGCGGTGTGAGCCAGAGGTGCCCTAGGCCTGCACAAAGCCCGGATTTAACTGAGCTCCTGTAAACCGCTTCGTTGACTTGGCAAATCTGGCCCGCTCTGACAGCGGTTAAAGCAGCATGAAGCCAGGGTTGAAAACAAACAAACCAGGGAGAAAAGATAATCGCTGGCATTTTGTGATGTACCTGCCAGTACAGATTGCTGATTGTAGATCCAAAAGCCTTTGAGTCTTCAAAAACCTGCATTTGACCCAATTGCGTTAACCGACATGCAAACAAGAATTTAAACTCTTGTTATTTAACAGCTCTGTTCCAAAATCTAGTGAAGTGCCTACTTAGACAGCATTTTAGAGAACAATTTTATGCCACTATATCTTCTAAAACTGTTGTGAAGAAGGCAATCCCAGAATAATCTAGAAGAAGATATTTGTGTGTAACCAAACAATCGCTGGTCCCTGTTGAGTTCCATAGCATTAAATGTTGTCCATATTATGGAAGTCTATGGGGGCCAACAATTATTTGGTTGAACACATTCTTCAAAATATGTTCTCTTATGTCTCACAGAAGAAAGAAGGTCAACAAGAGGGTAAGTAAATGATGAGAGAAACTTCATTTTGGGGTGAACTGTTCATTTGCAAAACCCGATAACTCTATCTTTATTGAATACAGCGTGCTGATTCGTTAAAATGGACTTACCAGCTTTTGTTCAAAAACAACAAGGGTGCCAAATCGTGTTTAGGGTTCATATCATGCTATATGTGGATAATGATGCATGGCCATCAGCACTTTTTTCTTTTCTTTTAAGCGCCATTTTTGCAAATTAACTCTGTATTTAGAGATTTTGTCTATTGTAGAATAAAATGTCAGTATTGTCAATATAAGTAAATAAATAAGTAACATCAAAGGGTTAGTTCCCTCCAAAATTAAAAATCTGTCCTAATAAATCACCCTCTGTCGTTCCAAACCTGTGAGACCTTCTTTCATCTTCAGAAAACAAATTAAGATACTTCTGATGAAATCGGAGAGATATCTGACCCTCCAACACAACTAAAATGATCCAGGTCCAGAAACATAGTTAATACAACGATAAAACAGTCCATGTGACATCATTGGCTCAACTTCAGTTTTGCAATGCAAACAAATCAAAAATAACATACTTTACTCAGCCATACTTCTCCCCGAGTTATGTCTTCTGCTATTTTACAGAGTATCACAATGCATATGCACACTTTCTCATAAGCGGAAACAGTGATGTGCAGATTATGTTCATGTGCACACTTTCCCCCGAATGTAAACAATGCTGATTACGTCAAAAACGTTTACACTCCAAAATGGTGGAAGACTTTTTATTTCTTGTGATATTGTGACAGGTCTGGATATGACAAGTTTTTACAGAATGCTCCAATTAAAACATGCTATCGTTTAAACACCAACTGTGAGTCTCCTGTGTTATTGATATGAGGGTGTCTATCGGTGGAAGGTTTCTGCCAATAGAGAGCAGCTCAAATCAGTCCGTTCAGTTCAGTTTCAGTTAAGATGCTGCCTTAGAAGTTATGGAGACATTATTAAACAGAGACAGCGAAACTAGTGTTTGACCTCTTATTTTTAAGAGGTATTATATAAGAACGCATAGTAATCCTAAGGTGGTTTAGGTTTCTCGTTATATGTTAAAACCTTAAATAGTTGTTAACCAATACCTAGATACAATAAGAGGGTTTATCCACCATTTTTCGCATTTGCAGTGTAAATGACCGGCTTTACTGAGTCTCTTGAAACTGCTGAGCTGTTGCTAAATCTCACACTCCAGACGCTCTGCTGAATTAATATGATTGTGAGTGCAGTCGACTTTAACAGCATAACAAACATCCCAAGCCTCCCGGAAACCAGCATCTCCTTCCTAACTCACATAATCAATCTGATATCTCCTGGGAACTTTCCAACCTTTATTAAGAAAAAGAAAAAAAAGAAAAAAGGAATTATGTAACTGTTTCACTTTACGTGGGAACTCTGTCTGTAGCTGCCGTGTGTACGGTGATGTACATAACATGGCACACTTTCTGTACACATGCAATGCATCACTTTTCTTGTACAATGACTTTTATTTTGGATTTGATAATGATAATTATGATAATGATGAAATGTAATTGTTCAGTACAATGGTACGTATCAAGGTTTTAACTATTCTTCTTACTATTTTTTCATTAAAGGTCATTTTTAATAACAGTATGGATGTACAAACAGCTAAATAGTTTAACAAAAATGTGAAAACGTTTTTGGGAAGTCACACCACAAGATGTTTTACAACCTCAACCTTGTCGTGTCATTAACTAAAAGAAAAAAATAAAATAAAAATAAAGGTTTAATTATTTAATAATGTTATTATTGGCTTTTTTCTGTAGGCTTTGTTCCATCATTGATTCAATATGTTCTTGTGTATAATATAAAGCAGTTTTGAAACAATCTATATTTTTAATCTATTTCAAATAAATGGATAGGACAAAAAATATGCATTAATATTTTAACAGCTATATATTAATATTCAAATTAAGATGAATAGTAGTATTTATTATGTGTCTGATATTGTTACCTGGTAATCTAGAAAGCTAACATGTTCCTACTAACATTTTGTACCTTAATTTCTTAAAAAAAAAAAAAAAACGGTATTGGAAAATTGTATTTATTTAATTGCATTTGAATTGCATTTGAATGACCTAGCTGAAAAATCAAAATATTAATAGCTAAACTGATTCACTCAGCCCTTAAAATCAACTGTTTGATCAAAACACGTCACGTCTTGTATAATAGCAATGCTAGTTAACATCCCAGACTTGCTGACATAATCTCAGATGCCGCGTGTCACCATTGAGTAATTTGAACATCTAACAATAGAGCAAAAATCATTTAATCTCAATAGCCATTGAACAGGATGTGAAAAGCCCTCTTCTGTATATGACATTGATTTATCACTCTCCAGATTTCACATCATATTCAGGATATCACGCAAAGATGTGTGTATTTCCATCTGAAAGGAGGAATAATTGTCTCCCTTAACAGGTGTTATCCAGCGTGCCTGGAGACTTTAACATCTATTGTCGGCCTGCATTGTTGCATTGGAGGGCAGGTGCAGGTAAGCACAATGCAAGTGCTCTTTTTTGCCATCACAACAGGAAACTGAATTAAGCTATAACTGCACACTGTCAACACTGGATGCAGGCCATGCTAGATAACAATAAAGGTCTCTAAACAGCACCTGGGACGAGCAGGCTGATACTGAGAATGGAGAAATCATGTTCGCATGGTCCTAAAGCAAACACACAAAATAATTTACTGTTTGAAGAAGCTTTTAGGATCCAGTTAAAATTAACTGATAATTCAAGTTATTTAAAAATAAAAAAATCCATGTAAAGGTTTGCATTTTTTGTATTTATTTAGGTAAAGCTGCAATTCATAAGTTTTGCCTCTTTGTCGCCACCTCTGATTGAAAACCTGGAATTGCAGCTGATTGCTTTTCTTCCTTGCGTGGGCTGTCAGGAGTATGCGTGGCTGTCAGTCACAGCATCGGTGTGGATGTTTACTGTACTTCACAATCAACGGATTCTAGCCTACATCTTGGAATATATGAGCTAAATAAGAATATTTTCACAGAATATTGTCAAGTCTGTACAAATAAGTAACAAGTATGTCTGCCACGTTTGTTCTGACCAACTGAGGAAAAAAAACATTATGATAAACCGTGCTGCCAGTAATGATTTAATCTAAAGGCCATAGCACACTGAGTCTGAAACATTTGGCTAAAATTTTTGTCTGAAAAAGTTTGGATAAGGTTTGATTTTCTGCTTTTTCGCATCAGTAACAAGCATTTACATGACGAATAAGAAAAAAAAAATTAACATTGAAAAAGGACTGACCATGCAATGACCTTAAGGATAAATTAGATAATATCACATAAAACCATGCAAATTATTATTATCGTTATATTTTATTCTCAAATTATCAATGTCAACAACATCAGCATTGCGTGACTATAAGTATAGTGCGTATTAGCATGTAGATTTCAATTGCTGTACAGTCTAATCTAGGCTAAAGTAAGGCGATAGTTTTGAACACTGGCTGTTTATGTACTTGCTCAAAAATTGATATCGGATCATTTTTAACCGAAAAAAGTTACGGAATGCAGCTCTAAGTAATATCAAACAATAAACAGTTCCGCTAAATATTAGCATTTTGGTGTGATCGCAAATGTCATATTAACTGTATGCAACAGTTCAACAAACACAAAAAAAAAATTTTTCCGTCAAAAATGTCACGATTGCGAGATTTTAAACCTGAAATTGTAAGAAAACAGACTTTTTTCCTCAGAACCAATTCTCTCAATTTTGACTACATATTTAGCAAATGCGACTTTATTTTCCTGGAATTCTGAATTTATAGCTATAACAATTGCTAGTTCATATGGCTCAATTTTGAGAAAAAAAGAACATTGAGATTTTCTTTTTTTTTTTGTCAATATCACACAGCCCTAGTCAGTTCACTATCCTTGTAACAGCAAACCAGGTGATGTTATGATAAGGAGTTGACTAGAGGCCGATGCTTGTTTTTTGGGGTATAAAAAACCATGATACTGAAAGACCTGAAGCAATATTGGGATATTTGTTTTCATGTTCTTTTCAAGTTTGTAGCTGTTTATTCCTGTCAGCCTGTCAAAACCACTCGAGATACTCAACACATGTTCCTTTTCTGCTGACAAACCATTTCATGTTGCTTCAGCTTTCTTCACTTTGGTATTCTCAGTGGAAATAGGGAACGCAAAAACAGATAGGTATATGAAGTTGGCCATTTGTCATTAAAATTCAACACATTGTTCAGCGGGTTTACCAATCGGCTGGCTCGACAGAAATGAATCACACTCTGAGTGTCACAAAGAAATTAGAACAGCAGGTTTGGTGTGTCTTTGAGCCTCGTTTAGAACAAAAAAGGGCTTTCCCTTCTTTTCTGTTGGTCTCTGACCTCTCGTAGTCCCTCTCTCTCTGTGCAGCGCTCTCCACATTCTATTATTTTTCACTTTGAAACTGTCTTTTCTGCCATCGAGGGAATCGGAGACCTTGAGATGTTCTCCTAAGCCGGCTCTTAACTCAAAGTGCTGAGAGACAGGAAGATGTGTAGAACTCACCCCATTCTTCGGATAGGCGACCCACCCCAGGTCACCAATTACCGAGCGAGAGTCCAGCAAGTTCACTGCGGGAGAGCGAGAAATGAGGACAAATCAATGATCTGGAGTTGTAAAAGCAATATAGAAAAAGCACTAATATGCAGATCACAGATTACATTAGATGCTCTTTATCTTTATATATACATAATACATATACACAGTACACACACAACTT
Source organism: Enteromius argenteus (assembly GCA_032357425.1). Lineage (NCBI taxonomy): Eukaryota > Metazoa > Chordata > Actinopteri > Cypriniformes > Cyprinidae > Enteromius > Enteromius argenteus. The sequence goes on from JAUCMR010000002.1 coordinate 2,973,670, forward strand.
TTTTTGGATGCGATTAGTCTTGATTAACCATTTCACAGCAGTATTTTTATGCAATATCTTAATAGGGATAGTTTCAGTCTATTTGTTTTCATAGACAGTAAAGCACATTTAATTTTATTTAAAAATATTTTAAATTTTATTAAATATATTTAATCTGATTTATACAAAGTTGAATAAAATGTCTATATGAATTACATAAATGCAATGATCTATGACCCTTAAAGAATGTCTGTAAATATTTTAGATAACGCCAACTTCTTTATATTGTAACAGGTCAAAATTTTCAGTCAAAAATGCAATAAAATAAAGTCTTATGATTTAAATGCCCTGGAAAATCAGTCCCAGTCAGAAAATATTATGCATCCAGGCATTTTGCATCTAAATACCTGCAAAAAACGAATGAAATTACAACAAATGGGCTTGTTGCGATACTGATCTAAATGTTTCAGATCAACGCAGACAATCTTTTGAAAATACCCTATAGAAAATATAAAATAACATGGAATAATATCTGTTGTATAATCTTTGCCCTTGGTTAAATTGAGTGCACATTCTATGTGAGATGTCTATTAAAAAAGCCATTCTTTCTAGATTATTGTGCCAGTATTTGATACCCAGAGTAGGTCACAGATTATTTTTTATCTGCTGGAACCTTTTACGAATGAGTACTGGCACAGCTAATTAGATGACCTTTACATTCTCAGTCTGATCAGGGCTGAATTTTAATTTGACCTTGTGTTGATCAAAGGTTGTGTGGCGAGACTGTTTAGCATGTGTGAGATGACTTACAATAGCAATATCATTTTGGGAATCAAAACAACAAGCTAATGACTAAGACACCAACACAAATGTCACAATGGTGCTAAAAAAGAATGTGCAAAGGGTAACTAGTTCATCAAAACTGAAATTAAAGTACATTTAAGATCATTTTTGCACTTCATTCCCAGCTGGACGCAAAAAATGGTTATTGATCCTAAATATTATGTAACCTCAAATTTGCTAATGATTTGTGGGAACACTAAAACGCATTTACATTTAATCCGCTTGTGTCCTATTTAAACGTCTCTAAATGAGGTCTACATGTGTTGCTTTTGAATGACAGACATTGATGTACATTGTCCTACTTAAACTGAAAAATATCCTGGGGAGAATCGCATAAATCTAATTAGCAGGAAGAAATACAGTTCTGAACTAGATAAAGGAGAGGTTATGTCCATCCTTAGGCAAATACAAACGTCGAAAGAGGTGCAATATGTGGAAATCTAACTTCAGGAGGGGAAAAATTAATTTTAAAACCTGAAAAAAGAAAAACATATAAGTGAATGGAATGTTGCAGAGTATTCAAAGTGAATATTCCGACTTATTGCCTTTCTGAATACTCAAGGTTAAACAGTCCGATCGTACTGTAACTGCAAATATTGTAAATGTTCATTTAAAAGTGCATTACAGATTACAGTTGATGGCAAGTCGCAGCTCTCGGAATCGACAGGTTTGTTGAGATTCTACAGAGTTGTCGCTATTGTGATTTTGGAGTGGCCGTTGTCCTTGTGCGTCTGCTGGGCCATTGTGCCAGTCTGTGTAGGCACCCGAGCGCCCTCCCCCATCCTGCTCTCATTTTTATTGTGCCATCATCAGCGTACAATCAATCAACTCATCCCCACACTTGTCATTGCACTATCCATATGCTGACTTCTGCTCATTAGAATATTTACATATTCTATAGTCTGCGCACTTCAGCTCGAGTGATAAATTGGAACACATCAATTTTACTCGCAGATAATTTGTTGACATTTCCCATGGTATCACTGGGTGAAATCTTTTTTTTTATGTATGCCAGTTAAAATGTCCAGTTATTTGAAAGGGTTTCGTGGTTTTGTATCCTGGGAAATAAAGCTGTAAAATATGCAATATGATTTGTAGTCGGTGCCTGCTGTTCTCTGACCACTACAAAGCAAATTTAGGGAACTTTGATGAAGCCGTGTCTGTGTTTCCTTTGTCTTTACGCCTCTAATGCAAATGCAGCATCCCACGTGTACACTTCAGCTCTCTCACAAAAAAAAAAGATGTCATGTTTTTTACCAAAAGTGCCATTGTGGTCCAATGCAACATATATATTGTAGTTACCGGATTTAATCTTTGAAGCTTCATTTAACACCTTAATAAAGTTCATCATATTTCTTTGTTTGTGTGTGCTTTATAAATCATAATTATAGGCATCACATTTCATCTGATGTCTGTGTCTTGAAAGATTATGCTACAACAGGTATTTAATAGACCATTGACTCTTGTAAAGCTTGACAGATTTTATTCTGATCTAATCTGTGATTGTGAATGGATGTTCTTACTGAACAATACAGTTCATAAAAGCTTTAAAGGGATCCAGTGAACATGTTCAAAGGCAATGAAGCGATTCACAATATGCTCTTTGAATTCATGTTTTCAGTGTGCAATAATGAATTGAGATGTTTAGAAACCACCTGACTGGGAGTTTGGAGATCTTCACTGGAACTTCTGCTTCATTAAATGGTTTGGTTTGAAATCATTGTTGGCTTTATAACCAATATATTATGTAATGCTTCACATATGATATTTAATGCTGTGTGGAGAACATTTCTGTTAGAAAACAGTGCACGTCATATATACCTATAAAACGTTCTAGATAAGATCTGATAGGTTTTTGATGCATCGATACTTGCTCTGTAGTTTTTTGCAATATATCTGTTAAATTATGCGTGTCTATGAAAATAATGGTTCTATTTATAACCAAACACTTTCGCCATTTAGACGTTTTTAAGTTCTACTAACAACTTCTAAAAAATATTTTCTTATCATTAAAAAGAGAAGTCCGACACTAACGCTCCGATCAAAGGAATCGTTAATTTGCCATTAAGAACTTTGGTTTTAGTCTCCAAACAACAATATAGCAACACAAAAACCGTGTGGAGCCAAAAACAGTTCTTGATCTGAAAAGCGTTCGTTCTTTGCTGAACCTTTGCTGCAAACAACACCGTTCCCAGATTCCGCGTCTTACCTTCATTACCGGGAATGCAGAAAGTCCTGAACGCGCCGAGGCTGAAGACGCAAATCCAGGCGATGTAACTCCACCGTGAACGCATGCTCATCGACTGAAGAAACGTGCCAAATGAATGAAAGTACTGGACTCACATCAGCACCGAAACGATCCTGAGAGAGTTACGGAGGACATGAGGAGCGCGGAACGTAGTTACGCAGGAATAAAAGCACATTTGAGCGGAGAGAGGTGAGTGTTGAAGCGCTCCTGTTTGAGACTCGCGGAGCTGTCAGACACCCACACAGCCGACAGCGTGAGGATGAGGAGGAGGAGGAGTAAACGATTACAGCTCTCCAATAGACATCAATGACTGCTTATGACACCAGACTCATCCAGACTAATGAAGGTGTAAGTCAGACGAATCATGCTAAAAAATGACAGCTATGCGCACTTTAGTCGTATATTATATTGATTGTGTTGGATTGATATCACGCTGCCATTTCCTTAATACGACTAATGAAGCAACACTTTCTATTAGGCCTACAATATCACATATAATATGCATGTATTAAAGTAAAGATGAAAGACTCAGTAAGTATATTCTGTACATAAACATAGCATCATAAATCTTAAAGCATTGTAATTATGTAAGTCAAATTAATTTTAATTACACATTTAATCTATTTATATGTTGATCAATCTATTCATCCATCCTTCTATTGATTTTTTCTGTTGATCTATCAGTTTATCCATCCACTCACAATTCTATTGATTTATCTATTGATCTATTGATAAATATCAATGTATTAATCTCTCTCTCTCTCTATATATATATATCCATCCTTCCATTCTTCTATCGATTTATATGTTGCCCACTCTATTCATCCATCATGCATCTATCGATTTATCTATTGATCTATCCATCCATCCATCCATCCATCTACTGATATATAAGTCTTTCCACTCATCCATCCATCCATCTATTGATATATCAATCTTTCCACTCATCTATCCATCTATCGATATGTTGATTAGTCTATCTATCTATCTATCTATCTATCTATCTCAATAAAATATAAACAGCTGGAATAATGTGTGGAAAAATGTGCTGATAATTTTGCATTACATATACATTTATGTACATTAAATGAATTAAAAAAAGACTTTTAGGGTAATCTTATTTATTTATTTATACAAATATATATATATATATATATAACTTTATTTATTTTTTTAAAGTAATGTCTGATAATTTGGGTGATGTACTTTGTGACATACATTTAACTACATCTATTCCTTAAAACGTCAAGCTTTTGCAACATAAAACTGCGAAGGTTTCCAAAAGCAACGCTTTATTCACAAAGCAAATGTGATTTAAGCTCACATGGCTTTTTTTCCGTCACTCTATTTTTCACTGCATTCTTCAAATCCAAATTTAAGCCGAAGCAGCACTTCCACCCACAAGATAAATGTGGCTCAATGACTGCAGCTCAATCTCTTTCATCTGCATGATTATACATATTCCCGTGCCGTGCCCTCCCGACACATCCCACGCTCCTCAGCGCTTGTCCTCATTCACCAGACACTCAGAGAAATTCAGCAGCTGACATCAGACCCAGCTCCTCCTGAGTTCAAAACGAAAAGCTGAAGAAGAAGAGCCAGGGCTTTGTCTTTAGATGTCAACAAAATCAGGCGAGGAAAGAGTTGGCATATACAAACCTATCCATAACAACACCACTGTCTCGGTTGCATGTGACATCACAAATCATGGTCAGGATCGATACTAAATGTCTAGATAAGGAGCAGAGCACAAAGAAATAAGGTCCAAACCTCTGAAAAAGTATTTAAATCCGATTAAATGTATTAAAGACAATCTGTCTAATTTATGATGTTCACACTGGATTTCCGAGCACACCTATGCATCGCTGAGTCATTGATAGGCGGTTGCTGCTGTTTATAAGCTGCCAAAAGTCACTTCTACACCCTTCCTTCAGTGTTCAATTGCATCTTTTGTGGTGCTGGAATGGATCCGCCAAGACATGTAAATATCCAATAATATCAGCGAGGCTTGTTTTAACAAGCTGGAAATAGATGGGTTATGTGTTTGGGTAAAATGCACAAAGATTTTTTTGGAGTACTGCATGCACAGATTTCCTGCAGGTCTAGTTATATCTCATTTAAAGTGAACAAGCTGCCACTTCTAAATGAAAGAGTGAACTGGACTTGTCATGGACTGCAGTGAAGCCCAGGCCTGTGTGATCATGAAGCAGCAGGGTCTGTGCCGCTGCACTCAGAGGGGAGGCTCGGTTTGGGCAGACACAGCTGAGCTGTCGCTACTGATAATCGTGTCATGGCATTAAGAGAGCGAGGACTTGGACAAAAGTACAGGAAGAGGAACAGCGCACAGTCTGAGAGCAGCACACTGGTGCATTGTGGGATGCAGAGGGTTGACTCAGAAGCCAGTGGGTAGTCATAACTGACAAAATACAAACTATAATATGGTTCAGCATAAGAGAACATTTCACAGAACCATTTTAAACACTAAAAACATTTTGTGATTACATTTTTGCCATCAAGTAATTTGTATTATGCAAACTATTTCATTTTATTATTGTTATTATTATGTTTCATTAGTTTATTTTTATTTAACAGAAGGTTGTAGTTTTAGTTATAATTGACTATATCTCTCAGATGAGAAGCAAATCAAACTGATGCTCTGCATATTTTACTGCATGTGCTTCAGAGTCATTAATAAACTTTGGATCAAACTCTGAATTGGCAGAGAACTGGTTGTGAACCTGCTGAACCTGATCAAAACCTGTTTTGATGTATTAAGTATTGTCAACTCTAAACCTACTCTTAAACTCTGAATTTGTGAGTAACAGACAATACTATTTTGATTACTCCATACTTTTGTAAACTTGAACGCTGAAGTTCCTAATTGTGCATTTCACTTCCATTGTGTCTCTATTGTCCAGACATGAGTCACTGGTCACTGGCCACTGCCAGAGTTTGTCTCCCTTCTATTCAAAGAGCTTGACAGTGTGACAGTGAAGAATAGCAGTGATTGATCACCTCATTGTTACACATGATTGCATTAACAATGAAAACAAAAGCAGTTTGGAAGCTTTCAAAAACATCCAATTTCCAAGGGTGATTTAGTCTTTAAATGAAACGGAGTGAATTACTTCATGAAATTACTCTGAAACAAGATTGTTGGCTGTCCATGTAAAAGTTGCTGCCATCGTGCTAGGCTGTTTGTGGTTTCCAGGGTGTTGCTACAGAGTTCTGGGTGATTTTTCAATACTGCTATGCAGTTGCTAGGGAGTTTTTGAAGCATTGCTGAGATATTGCTTACTGAACACAACGGCCTTTTCACAGTATCTATGCAAAACTAAACTTTTATGTAATCATAGCTATATTAGCATTCTTGACTTAATCAGACTATGGAGTAAACTGTGGAGGCATTTCCAGCAAAGTATATATATTTCATATTTACATCTCAAAGTATATATTTCAAAGTATAAATGTTAAAATGTTTAGTTTGCATCTCGTTATTTCGAATTCGAATCTCACAATCTAATATTTATCTCACAATTTTGAATTTATTCTTACATTTCTAAGTTTAAATTTCACGATTCTGTTTATATTTCAAAATTCCAAGTTTGCATTTACAATTTTAAGTTTAAGTTCAACAATTCCAAGTTCATGTCTCACAATTCAAAGTTTACACCTCAAAATTCCAAATGGATATCCCACAGTTTTGAGTTTAAATCTTACAGTTTTAAGCTTGAATCCCACAATTCCAAGTTTCCATTTAATAATTCTAAATTTATAAGTTTATATAATTTTGAGTTTAGTCTCACATTTCCCAGTTTTACTCTCATAATTCTAAATGTATATCTCACAATTCCAAATCACAATTTTGAATTTAATTCCAAGTTTATACTTTGCAATTTTCAAAAATTTAAATTCCCCTTTTAAGTACTTTCATTCTTTTCATTCATGTACATTTAGTTACCAATATTTTTCTTGCTCCTGAACCCTGCAGTGAGCTCAATGGAGTCTCTCCTTAGAGCAAACAACCCTGAGTAATAGTGATGCTTGCCTTATCGCTAATAAGCCTTACAACAAAAATCTACTGAGAATTTCCTTGCAAAATTAAATATTTATTGCTTTAATTTGAGATTACTACAGCCAGTGAGCAAGTCTTTACATACATCTCAATATATACTGAAAAAGATATTAAGAGTAATCCATGGCAAGATGTTTTAAGCCGGTCCTTGAGCATGTTGGAGGCTCCTGAGGTAACACTGTGAAACTCAAGCATATGGTGAGTGTATGAGCTGCATACGAGCTGCTACAGAGGAGAAACAGACCAGACGTCTGCTACACCGCGTCTCTGTTTGACACCACTGCCAGCTGCAATTCATTCGCATCCAAAGATGCTATTTCCATCTCAAATGCTAATTCTGAATGCATACTTTCATTATTTAATTGCAGAACTTGATTCTTCATTACAAGTTAACCCCGGGTGCCCTGCTATCAAATACAATTTGCAAAATCCCACTTGCTGTTGGGATTGTGGGTGAAAGGCTTAACCCCCCATGGTGAGGATTGGCTGAGATCTTCCTATGATGTTATAAAACACCAATGCTATCAAACTAGTCAAACCACTTGACCTCATGATGCATATTTGTTCTGTTAGATTTCTTCTATTCAATACATGGTTCTATACACAATAGCATGCTCTGTGAAGCATTGGTTTGGTCAACAGCTTTCTGTTGGTCAAGATGGAAAATCTCAATGACTAACATCAAACCCCTTGAAAAATATTCATGGAGAAGTCTTTTGGCCTCACATAAAATTTTGATATCGGCAGTAACCCTCATTTTCATAAAAAAACAAAACAAACAAACACTGATTTAAGCACAACATCTTAAAGTAGAAGGATTGGTTAATCATTCTAATAATATTTGTTTTATTTACAAATTGTGTATCTATTTTGGAATAAACTTTAAATCCATATTTTTTGTGGCATCTTTTGTTTGGGTTGGTATCTGTTAGCTGTCCTATCTATTAAAATCTATTGATCTCTTCCATTGCCATATTTTCACATGAAATATTAAGTTACAGATAACACACTCTCATGTCAATTTGAAACTATATATGTTCGGTGAAATGGTGGTGAATAAGTGCATTTGTACAGTTCATTGTGTATGATCTTTTCATCCTCTACAGAGAGTTAGGTTTAAATGTGGACTTTCGTGCATTTACATTTAGTCATTTAGCAGCAGCTTTTATCCAAAGAGATCTACAAATTACAGGTTACTTTTATTCTCAAAGTAAACTGTTTTAGTACAAGCCAAATCATATGCATTCACACAAAAATGACACATTTTTAAATAGATGCGTTTTCTTATGAGATCAAGTTTTTGTGCTTGAGTTTAGTAATGCAAACAAAGCAAATAACGGACAAGTACGTTTTTGGTACAACATTTTCAGAATTTTCAGTCTTCTCAAGTGTTGGGCATAACATTTACCATGGCTTAGTGACATTTTGCAAGTAAAATCCATTCATTTCAGTTGGAATCTGCTCGTTTGAGAGGAAAATTTTTCCCCATGCAGGTTTCACAATAGGTTCAGCGTTGAAGTTACTTGTTCACGTGACTTTGCCACGTTGATCATGAAAAACCTGCTCGGTTTGACAGTGACTTCGGTGTGAGCAGTTCTTCAGACACTGCTACACTACTGACAATAGACAATGCACCTGCAAAAAAATTCATTAATTAAAAAAATAAATAATAAAATAAATATTGCTAACGTGACCTCACCTTATCATTGCCAGTAATAAGTAATATAGTAATGTAGTCTAACTTATAAGTACTGTAGCTTGGAAGGTGAAAATCCACAAAACTTCCAGGCACACATTTGATATAAGGGTCATTCAGAGCTTCATTATTCTGAAAGAATGGCACAAAGACATTCTGTCTTTAATTAAACACATCATAAACAACATGTGAAGGGTGGGAATGAATAATAGATGTAGACGGCACTCAGTGTGTTACCTCTGAACCAGTGACTGTGAATAATCATATATGACTCACATATGCATTTGGTCGCAAAGACACTATGAAATTCTGTGTGCAGTGTGTGCAGGAATTGTTGCATCATTATACATATTACATCTCCAAAATGTAGCTATAAAGTTAATTCATCACGGATGTGAGCAGATATTTGCATATTATCCCAATCTATCAACTGATAATTACTCAGAGACGCGTCTGGGGTTGGTAAATGCTGAGGAGGGTTGGTTTGGGCCATGAACTGCCATACCCAGCTGTCTGAACCACAAATCTTCTTAGTCCAAAGAGAGGGGGAGGAGACCAGTGGGATGTTAAAAAGGCAAGCCCGTCTGTTAGTGTGTGTGAATACTGTACGTCTCACTCAGAAACATCCCAATAGTACTCCGCAATGCTTCTGACTCTTCTACCCCTAGGTACCACCAACACTTGAACCCTAGTTACTGTGATTGGTCTGTGTTTGTTTCTGCTACACAATAGACAAACAACCTGAGGTTGAAAGCGTGTGTTACACATGAGGTTGAGGTTACACATGCGTATGACTCTTCTAATCACACGACCCACAACACTGATTGGACCTCAGGGATTTGGAAACATGAGGAGACTTAGCTGATGAGTGTATTCATCATTGCTTTGCATTACGGTTCAGCCTGTCAGAATACTTACAATGTGATTAGTGGCATATGGATTATGAAACACCACTGGTTGGGACTATAAACAGTAAACTCATTGATGGTATAACTGTTTATAACTATGTAATAAATGCATTGTTAACACTGTATTATAATTAAATTGTGTTTATATTAATATATTATTTTATTGAACCCAAGACACATAAGTGTACTTTTAAAATTGCTTCAGTAATACCATTTAAAAAGAAACTAGCATATGTTATGTTACTTTTATGTAATAATTTCCTTCTCTTTGTTATTATGACTATGTTTGAAATGGTTGTATGCACTTCTGCTTACTAAATCACCATAGTGCATGTTTACAATTTAAAAATATAGCAAAATGTATTGTAGTTATTTATAAGTAATATTTATTTATAACATGTAATAAAAAATGAAAATAATTGTATTATTATTGTTTTCAAATGGTTTATTATTATTATTATTATTATTATTATTGTTGTTGTGGTTGTTGTTGTTGTATAGTAAGTATGGACAACAACAACAACAATTATATCTCAGTTAATGTTGGTTGATTCATTAACAGATATTATGTAAAAGTGAGCAATACGTAAAGATTAATTATTTAGTATTTTTAGGATTTTAAGATTTTTTTATTGTCAATGTAGTTAACCAAAGTTACAAAAACTTTTCAAAGTTTTGCAATAATAATAATAATGTATAACAATGTTTAATAAAGTGTTGCCAAAAATGTAAAATGTTTAAATTATAATAAAAATAATGAAAATATGCCAACAAATAAATATATGACCAAATATGCTTTAGAA
>JAUCMR010000002.1:2998055-3015711 GCA_032357425.1 Enteromius argenteus
AAATCAAATATGCTTAATTACATCTTTTTCACAAAATTAGTTGTTCAAATTAAGCAGACTAAGTAAGAATACCAGTTTAAAATATCAAATGTACAATTGTGGGTTATTTTTATTACACAAATATATAAATGCATTTGTAGCATAACACACACATATACGTATATATATATATATATATATATATATTTATATATTTATATAGTCACGCTGAGACAAAGACGAAGGCAACTGAAGTAAATAACAGAAGAGCTTTAAACACAAGGAGCATTCAACAGAAGATCATCTCAAAGGTAAGTATAGAAGTCAATAGATAAATCAAAATCTTGAAATCGATCAGCCGATTGCCCAAAATTCAAACTCAGGTAAGATCTCAGTGCTCAGTCTTTTAGTGAAGTTAACGATCAGCCGATCGTACAATAGTTCAGTTTAGGTAAGTAAATCGTAAATCGATAATACTCTAATTGTGATGAGAAGGGAATTCCAAATCCTCCTTCTCCAAACGACATGGGCAGACAAGAGCGAAGATAATGCGGTGCAACCTTGAGCTCAGCCAACTTGTGAATGAAGGCGCTGCACTCTTATAGTGAGCGGGTGATTGGCAACAGGTGTTCCATATTCGGGGGATTGGGAGCGTGCGGCCGTTACTGATCCAGGGACTGTGGCAGATGACTGTGACATGTTTTAAAACTAGTATTTTTTTCTTTCTTTCGTTTGATCAGTAGGATAAGTTATACCTCGGGAGAAAGTATTTACTTTGAAATAGATTGTTGTTTATTGTGGTGGTGTAATAGATTATTATTTTAAGATCACCGGATAAGTGTTGCAATCATTCGTTTGATGTCTTTGAAGACGTTCTCCATAAACACGGACTGCTTCGCCCAGGCTTTTACAGTACACCTCCAACAGACAACAGTCTTTAAAATTTCATAAACGCTGCTGCGATAACCTTAGTGTGAATATTTTATAGTGTTGTACAGAAAATTTACTGTGAGTGCAAATCAGAAACAATAAACAGAGCTGAGATACAGAATCATACAGTTGAGAAGTATGAAATCATGTGAATTTATTCCTCCTTAGTGTTTTTCTAGAAAAGCTTACTTAAGCAGCAGCTAAAGTTGAATATTTTCACTGTGTTGTTATTAAGTGAAGTGGAAGTGTATTGTTAACCGAATGGTTGTTTGTTTTCAGAAAGAATGGAAGCGGAAGATTACACGAACAAAGAAAATGTAACAATTTACATAACAGCTAAACGATTTAAAAGGTAGTGAAAGCACACAAACTCAAATATCAGTATAATAGCATACAAATCCCTGATACAATGTAATTTCACATTAATTAGGCAATAATAGCTTTGTAAAAAGCCTTGTTTCAGTGTTTTTATGCAATTAATTTTTAGTAATAGTAATTAACAACATGCAGTTAACTTATTATGGGGTTAGGGTTTGGTTTAGGGTTAGTTTCATGCATAATTTACTGTTATTACTTTAATATGTGAATGTATAACAAGCACGCTGTAAAATAAAGTGTTATTAAGCATTAAAATAAATATTTTTACATAAATTATCAATAACAAAAATAACAAAGAATTGTGTTTACTCTCATATAGCTCAGAAAGCTGTTAACAAATGCTAAAGTCATTAATACAAACATAATAATAAAACCAAAATTATATTATTGGGAAATAAAAGTCCAGTTGTTTCCTAATTCCAAAAACTGTATATGCAGCACATGATTGTTGCACAGATCCTCTTTGCACAGGCAGCACAATGAGAAAAAAAGCTATTATATAACTACACAGCAGATGTTATCAGAACTACTGTATTTGACTGTATTTTCCTGCAGTAGGAAGTATTACATCAATAGATATTTGTCTCTTGGTGAATAAGAGGAGTCAAGGTTAGCCATAACTGCTGATATAGATCATACAAAGCCTGCAAATTCAAATCTGACAGAAAACCAGCACAATCAGCATTTCTCCTCTCTTAAAAAAAATAAAAACTAAAAATCTGATTTGAAGGCAGCTCATTTTATCTAAAGGAACTCCATCTGTTTTCTCATTATTGATTGTTTCTTAGTCTGCATTTAATTAACTGTCATCCTCTGATTTGAGTTCATCACTATTGACTGTACTGCAAAGACGTGGAGATCTTTCTCACAAGGAGGCTGTAAGGTTTTCAGTCCTTGTCTTCTTTAAAATAGCTTTCATTTTATCTGATTTAATATTTACGTTGTTAACCATTTGATACGTTATGCATATTATGTCAACCCAGTCTCACGGTATTTATTCGTGGCAGGGACACATTTATTTCGTTATTTTCGTAAGTCCAGCACGTTACTTGCATGTATTCACTTGCCCCAGAATCATAACCCATCTTTTAGCCCTTATTTTTATACTTAAGCATACCTCAAACCGATTAACAGTAAATGTGGAAATTTTCCAGAAAAAATGTAGGCTAAAATGATTAGTTTTGTAGGTATTTAACATTAGTGCTGTAGTTAAATAAATATTGTACCCTAAAATGTCCTAAAATGTGCCAAAAATGTCCTTACTCTCAGGTCATCCAATATATAATTTCTTTATCAGATTTGGAGAAATGTAGCATTGCATCACTTGCCAGGCAATGGATGCTTTGCAGTGAATGGGTGCCGTCAGAATGAGAGTCCAAACAGCTGATAAAAACATCACAATAATCCACAAGTAATTCACATCACTCCAGTCCAATTAACATCTTGTGAAGATAAAAGTTGCATGCTTGTAAGAAACACATCCATTAAGCTACTTGTAACTGTTGCTTCCATAATATCAGGAGAGAAATCTGTACAAATCAAGCATAGTTTACAATTGAAAACAGTACAAAAACATATTGCAGGATTTTGATGTGATGGAGATTTTTTTACTTTTTCACTGTCAAAACACCTGGAGTGGTGTGGATAATTGTCGTGTTTTTAAGAGCTGTTCAGGCTCACATTCTGATGGCACCCATTCACTCCAGAAGATTCATTGATGAAGCAGTGATGTGACACTACATTTCTCCAGATTTTTTCCCATAAGGACACAAACTCATCTACATCTTGGATAGTCTGAGGGTGAGGGCCATTTTAGCAAATTTGAAATAAAACCACCTAGCACACTCCTTAATAGAACAATTTAAAAAGGAGACTTTCACAGAAAAAAAAAAAATTGTGTATGAAGAATATTTTCAAAGAACCTTTATTTTATTTGTAAATCTTGCTCCTTGGTAATATCAGGCGGCATACAGAAATCAGGGTACAGTATGAGTATTACTCAGCACTCATAGAGTGAGGCAAAATGCGAGTGTTTTTGGTTTAAGTAATCCGTCTTCTATTTGCAGCCTTGGTTAATAAAAGATAGCCAGTCACTAGAGGGAAGTCTCAGTGCGCATGTCGTGTCTGCCAGCAAAGTTTGTTTTCATTGCTTTGCTTCACCAACAGAAATCTAGCGCTGTACCAACAATCCATTCCATTCACATCTCCTGCCCATTCCCCCTTCAGCAAGAATGACAGGCTCGCCTTGCTCTGGGAGCCGGGGTATAAAAGGACGATCGCACCTCATTAAAAAAACATGCAGCGCAGTCGAATCAGATTCGGCGTTAATCGCCAGAGACATGGCGTAATGTTTAATTTTGTCGATGATGGAGGCACTTTTGCCTGAGGTAACTTCAGTAGGAGCCATGTTTGCGTGCAAACCTTCACTTAGAGCTCGACTGAGTGGCCGAGTCGTTCACATGAGCGTAATGTTACAGGGGGAGGCAGGGCTCGCTGGAGACGCACACAGCTTTCCGGCCAGTCAGAGGAGGCGGTGGGGTGATGTTTTATTGAAGCCCAGTCCTCTGAGAGAGGCTAAAAATGCACTCGACGCCTTCGCAAACCTGTCTGTTTTGGCTGTCGAGAATGGCTCCCAATCACGGAAGGATAAAAACATCAAAATAAGCTAATCGAGATAGGGCTTGAAGTCTTCTGCCCCTGAGGATGCTGGGACTGTGAGCACGGAGGACACGGCGGTGCATCCTGACACGCACACACAGGCCAGCGCCAGTGTAAAACCGGGCCGAGAGCCGCTGCAGGCTTGAGTAAAAACAATCAACTGCTCACTGCCTGCTTTGCTGCATAGGAAACAACAAACAAACAAAAAAAAATGTATAAACTGAGAACTAATATAGGCACTGTCATACTCCTGACATCAGGTGCTCTATGTCTAAAATGTCAAAAATATTACACAAAATAGCCACATTTATTCTGGTCAGTACTGGCCAATTATTAAACTCATTAACTTCTTAATTCAACTGATAGATATATGCTATTTATATGGCTTGTAATTGGGATAAAGTTAACATATGTTGAGTATTTCAAAGAAAAAAAAAATATATATACATATATACATATACATACACACACACACACACACATTTAATTTATTTATTTATTTATTTTTATTAAATTATTTTATATTTGTATTAATTTTGTTGCAGATGATCCACCAAACCCATAAACACTGGCTAAAAAATATGAACACCACACAAGGGTTAATATCTTGTAACACTTTATTTTGATGGGTCCACAATAATCTGACTGTATATCAGTAAATATAAATATACTGTATATAAACAAAACTGCACTGCATATTTAAAATGTGCTTGGATTCAATTAGACTTCACATCAATTTTTGAACCATGCTCATTTGCATAACACAATAGCTTAGCTATTTGACCTGCATAATGATATTGTTTGTTCTCCTGATGTATAGAGCTCATAATGAAGACATGAAGCAGACAAAATGAAATGTGACTCAAATTAATATGATCAGTTCAGACAAAGTACATGTACTGTACACCTACCATTATAACAACTCCATCTGCTGAAAATAAGGTGATCTGCTTCCCTCAGCATTGCTGAAGACCTGCTGTCAGCTAAAAAATACTTCCTTTACGAGTGAAATTCATCAATACAACACAGTAATTATGCACACACAACATACTGAATTAAAAGACAGCTGCTGACAGCCCACACTGTGTTCAGAGTCCAACCAAACAAAGAATGAAAATCTGTGTGAATCAAACAAAGGTCTACAGGTCACATTCCACATTAATTAAAAGAGAAAATAAGAAGGAGAAAGTGTTAGATCATGCCTTTATGACAGAAATATTAGATTCAGCCCTTTGACAACAGATCCTTTCAGGTTTTTTTTTTTTTTGGTAATAGAACAACTCATCAAAGTAGTCCAGTACCCAAACCCTGTTTACAGCGAGTCTTGTCTGGTACTCAAAACCAGCTTGTTGTCTTCTATCAGCTGGGAAGTTGACTAAGCGCAATCCCAAATCCGATCCAGAGAGTGCTAATCCTGAATCAGTTTCCAAGAGCACAAACTCCAAATGTGCTCCAGAAATGATGTTTTCTAACAAATTTCAGGAGGAGCATGTACGAATGATTAACAGCTGTTTCCAATCTCCCTGTTACCTGATTATCCTATCAGAGGAAAGGAAGGACGTGACATGTGGCCAGGTATGGTTTCCCATACTAGGAATTTGTGCTCTGCATTTAACCCATCCAAGTGCACACACACAGCAGTGAGAAGTGATCAACCACGCACACACACACTTGGCAGCCATTGCTGCGGCGCCCGGGGAGCGTCAAGACTTCCCCTTAAATATCGCCAACTTCCTCTTCCCTGTATCTCGTTCTTTGCATCCCTCTGCAACCCCTTTCTCCACTACTGGGAATCAGGTGTTCTGTTTCCTAGAACACAATCCCTGAATCCATTTCCAAAAGTGCAATTTTCAAATCCACTCCAGAGAGCGCAATCCACAAGTCCACTCCAGAGAGCACAATCACAAAATCTGTTGCAGAGAGCGCAATCCCCAAATCTGATCCAGAGAGTTCTATTCCTCAATCCGTTTCCAAGACCACAATCTCCAAATCCTCTCCAGACGGTCCTATTCCTTAATACATTCCAGAGAGTGTAATCTCAGAATCAGTTTTAAAGAATACAATCCAAGAATCCGCTCCAGACAGTAATATGACAAACAGGAAAGGAAGTGACATGTGATCAGGTATGATGACCCATACTTGTAATTTGTGCTCTGCATTTAAACTATCCAAGTATACACACACAGTGAGAAGTAACCACTCACAGCAGTGGGCAGCCAATGCTGCGTTGCCCGGAGATCAGTAGTCAGTTCGGTGCCTTGCTCAAGGGTCTTACCTCAGTCATGGTATTAAAGGTAGAGAGAGCATTGGACATTCACTCCAGACCTGGGACTCGAACTCATGACCTTTGGGTTACAGGTCCAAATCTATCCATTAGGCCACGACTGCCCCTGAGCAAGATTATA
Source organism: Enteromius argenteus (assembly GCA_032357425.1). Taxonomy (NCBI): domain Eukaryota; kingdom Metazoa; phylum Chordata; class Actinopteri; order Cypriniformes; family Cyprinidae; genus Enteromius; species Enteromius argenteus. The sequence continues at coordinate 3,004,406 of JAUCMR010000002.1, forward strand.
TAAGATGAAACAAAACATTTTCTGACATTTATGAATACCATTTATTTTCAATCACTTCAAACGTTTTACTAATTTCGGACAATTGGAATTTCCAAAAATAATTGTGAAACCATGTTCTTTACTTTTTCATATTGTCTTTGCTTTTGCCCATAACAGGTTTGTCCATTTGGTGTCTTTAACACCTCTTATTTTCTCAGCATTAAGGTTTTCCTGTAGCTTTCCTGTAGCTTTTAGTTTTAATCAATTTGTCTGACAGGTTTATCAATTTAAAACTATGAACATCAATTAGAGTGGTAGATATGGTCGAAATGTTCATCACCAAATCAGTCAGTATGTTGCCAATTCTGCCCATGTTGCTTATCCAGTTCTACAATAGAAACCAAATAATGGTTAATGTGCATTGCTATGTATTAAGGAAGAAAACTAAATAAATAAAGGTTTGTCCAAAATTGCATCCCTATGATTTTCTAGTTGTGGATAAATCATTGAACCTGCATTTTGAAGCCTTTTATGGCCATTTATATTTATTTATTTATTGTGATGTTGTACTGACAATTTCCTCTCCATATGAATGAATGAATGAATGAATGAACGAACAAACAAATAAATCTGGGAGGATGGCCAGTCCATCACAGGACTTACAGACAGACACATTTACACTCACACCTTCGGGCTGTCTCTGGTTCAGCTGCACATTTTAGACTGTGGAACTGTTAGAACCATACACAGAGGAAACCCACGACAACATGGGAAGAAAATGCAAACTTTGCTTAGAAAAACTCCTCAGGTCAGCAAGGACTCGAAACAGATAGAATATTATATAACAGAAAGAAAAAAGTTCTGCTTGTGTGCCCAAACAAATAATCTTATTTTCTGTAAAGTATTTTGAGATTTTACTTACTTTAATTAAATTTCTTTGTTTTAATAATAATAATAAAAAAACTGTTATTATTATTATTATTACTATTAGTGTGTGTGTGTACTTAATTTGAATCAGCACAAATAAATGTCAGTACAAAAAATACTGCAGTCATAAGAAAATATGTTGAAATAAACATTAAAAATAATCAAATAAATAAAAGAAATAATAATAATGAATTCATGGGAAGTAACTTTGTTTTTTTTGTTTGTTTTTTTTGCAATATTGTGGAAAATGTCATGAAGGTAATATCTAAAAGAACAAATAGTATTCTGGAAAATATGCTTTCAAAATAAGGTTTGGGGGTTGGTAAGATTTATTTATTTATTTTTTTTTTTTGGAAAGAAGTCTCTTCTGCTCACCAAGACTGCATTTATTTGATGAAAAATGCAGTAAGACAGTCCAATTGTGAAATATTATTGCATTTTATAATGATTATTTTCTATATGAATATATTGTAAAATATAATTAATTGCTGTGTAAACTTAAAGCTGAATTTCCCACATCATTAGACCAGTCTTCAGTGATCCAAGATCCTTTAGAAATCATTCTAATATGCTGATTTACTGCTCAACAAATATTTCTTATTATCACTATGTCCTGTTGATAAACAAGTTTCGGGAGGAGTGCAGACGTTTCAAAAACAAGATGTCTCAATCAGATTCCTCAGATTATGCTCACGAGGACCCGCTTCCTCTGCCTATCGCTACAACCCACCAACTCACTGCCCCGCCGTGGGCTGCAGCCACTCGAGGCCGCAGGCTAACGCGTCCCCCATTGCCAGCACTCCGAGACGCATTCAGTCTCGCTCTCCAACTCCTGCAAGATCTCCAAGACTTTCAAAAGCCACAAAACAAGACCTCCTCAACCTTCTAGGAGCAGAAGCAAGCCAGCCCCACGCAGTTCATCCACCAACCTCATCTCCCAGCAAAGGCAAAGCAACAAAGAAAAAACGGCTTATCACTCACCCTATTCCAGCCACTTCCGCCATCCACCGATCCAGCCGCAGCCAGCCTTCAGCCAGCCTCAGCCAAGCACCAGACACCCTCCAGTACCTGGAAACCAGCCACCCGCCTCAGCCATTCGGACCCGCCACTTCACTTCCGGTTCAAACTCTCCCAGGACCCTCCTCCCTCCAGCCCTCTGGAACTTTCGCTCAACCCTCCCCGGATCTCTTCTTAGCCACCTGGCCCTCCGCCCCACCAAGTTTCCACCCTGCCACCGATCATTACAATACTAACTTTAATTATGGTAACCCAAATATTCGTTTTTCTGCAGATTTCAAACCAGCACTTGGACAATCAAACCAACTATCCACGGCAGCAACCCCCCCCCCCCCTTTCCCTCAGTTCCCCCTCGCTGCTGTTCCGTCTACCAGCCATTCTGTCTTACCGCCCCCCAGGTCAGCTCTCAACCCAGGCCTACCTTCTTTCCCCCCCTCTGCTTCACATCCCCCTTTCTCTCTATCCTCTCTTCCTCCAGCTCCACCCAACGCAATAGCCTCAGAACCTAACCCAGTTTCTCCAGCCATAAGAGCTCAAATACTCGCAGAGATTCAGGATGCTGGCTCCAGACGTTGACCCCCTGCCGACCACAATTCCTCCCTATTCGCAGTTGATATTCCCTTAACTCACCCACTAAGACCTCTCCTAAAGGAGTCCCTTAATTCCATTCTTCAAGCAGTGGCTCCCCGCACTCTCCAATCCTACCTCACAGCCTGGAGAGCGTTTAAATCCTTCCACCTCAGCTACAACCTCCAATTCCCTGATTTCTCCCTGTTCTCTATTACATCCTTCATATCCTACCTAAACTCCTATAAAAACCTACAAGCCGGCTCTATTAAAGGTTATCTAAGTGGCCTCCAGTTTTTTCATAAACTAATATCTGGTGCCGCTTCCCCAGCTATTTCCAATGCCCAAACTTCCCTTCTGCTCAAAAGCATTCAAAAGCAGAACACGCCCCATCCAGACCAAAGATTACCCATCACCCTCGAAATCCTTTCCAGATGCATCTCCACCCTCCGCTCAGGATATATGTCCACCCTCATAGCTCGAACTCTCGAAGCCATGTTCACCCTAGCTTTTTTCGTGTTCCTAAGATGTTCAGAACTTACCATGAGTTCCCCTTTCAACCCAAGTACCCATCCCACCATCTCTGATCTGACCATCCTGGATAACCAAACCATAGCTTTTCTAATCAAGCAAAGCAAAACCGACCAGCTCAAAAAAGGTCACTACATATACATATCTAATCTCAACTGTCCCATTCAACCGTACCAAACCTTACGAGCCTTCCTCGCCTTCACCTCTTCACCCTCAGACCCCCTCATCATTGATGAAACAAACAGACCGGTATCAAAATTCTGGTTCCAGAAACATCTCATGTCCATCCTCCATATATCTGGTTATCCCCACGAGAAATACTCATCCCACTCCTTCAGGATAGGAGCAGCAACTTCCGCAGCCGAAAAAGGCCTTTCCTCCAGCCAAATACAAACCTTGAGCCACCTCCCTTCCCCTCCCGCCTCCGCAGAGGCCCCTCCCTCCTGCTGCAAGTCAAACTCCTATATTCCCGTCTCCGCAGAGACAGCCGCCCCCCTCCTCCGCAGAGGTCCCCACCCCTGCGTCCACAGAGGCTTACCCCACCATTGTTGTATTGCTTATTGCATTTCATTTACAATATATTAACTCATGTTTCTGTCTCTACCAGCAGGTAGCCAGATCTCCATCCCGGTCCCGGCGCAACCTTCGCCGATGCTCCCCATCTCCGGAGTCCAATATTCAGCCCCCTTTTACTCGTCCAGCATCCTCTTCTCCATGCCTTCTTTGGGGGGCATTTGGCTGCTGTCCTCTTCAGCTTTCTTTTGGGGGGCAAGCGGAGTTCGAGCCGGACGCCGAGCTCAGCCCTCGCTAGGATTCGCGAACTCGTAAAGTGCTGTTGAAAACAAGTTTCGGGAGGAGCGCAGATGCATGATTAGCCGCAGCTTGAACCACTTTCCTAATCAATCTAATTACCATCTCATCCAATGAAATCCATAAGCCTTCCCCTTAAATAAGCCTGTTTACTTCTCTTCCACATCTCGTTTACGCATCCCTTCTCCAACACTTCTCCGCCTCTTTACGCGTCTTCCTACGGGAGGCGAGCAGAGTTCGAGTCAGACGCTGAGCTCAGCCCTCGCTACGGTTCAGTCAACTAGGGCTCGGTGTTCACCGACCTCCCGGCTCGCTCCCCGGACTACACGCCAAACACGCTTTAATTGTTTATCATAAGGAAGCGCGAACTCGTGAACCCTGTTAAAAACAGTTGTGATACTTCATATTTTTGCAAACTTTTTGTTGTTGTTACTGTTGTTGTTTTTACAACTTTCAAAAGAAAGTATACATTTTACTTTACTTTCACTTTTGATCACTGTTCCTAAATAAAAGTATAGCTTTCTTGGGAACAGTATACTTGACAAATTCAGGTTAATCCTATAAGTATATACATGCAGTTTTCACTATAACAATTTATTGCGGCTGTTTCAACTGTCTAGAGAGCTATTCCACTGAATTTTTTTATGGATCATTGCTCTCTCTATAAGCTCCATCCTGACAATCCAAGAGTGAGATTAGCCAATCACATTCTTCATCGGCATAAGCACTTCCTTGTATAATGGTCTAGTCGTAAATCTCGACCAGTGGATTCCTGCTGATGATTCCAACCCTAAACTGATGGCAGATGGCATAATGAGGCATTGGGGGAAAGATTTGAGGACACATCGCTTGAATTGGGCTGGAGATTGTATAGGGAGGCGTTATGAAATGGCACACCACCCTTTGTCACAAAACACAGGCTATGATATGCCCTAGAACGGCAGTGTGGCTATTATTCTCAGTTGTATATTCATGCAGGAGCCGTTGTGACCCTGCTCATCTCGCTGGCCATTAATCAATGAGGGTCTGTCTTTGTGTGCCTGCCGCTCTCCCCTGACGGCCTGCCGCTGTGACGCGAATGAATGAGGCGTGAAGCGGAGCTGCGTGCTAAAGTAAAGGCCTGACACCTCGTTATTCAGAGATGAGGGACAGGCGCACCATCCGGCTGCTGTGCGTCCCGGCAGCGAGGCCACATTGTTGTTGTTGCTGTGGATACTTCACAAAATGCACTTGCTGTTTAGCAAATTTTCATGCTTTTGTGAAAAAAGCCACTTTATCACACTGGCTCTCTGTGTATCAGTGTGATAAAAACAGCAAATCATCGAGGTGTGTAGACTTGGCCTAAAGTTTGCAAATACCTTTCTTTGTTACAATGAACAAAAACAGACACACACAAAAAAACGTGCAAAATGTTTCTTCATATAATTTAGTGATCTGTTCATAAGTATGCTCTTATCATATTTTGAATAACTCATTTGCATGTTTGTTCAGATTTTGTCAAACTCAAAAAATATTTGATTACTGAGGCTATGTTTTCTTACACTACATAAAATTATAATAGGACTTTTTTTTAATGATGTTTTATAACAAATTTCGGGAGGACCTCGTACGAATGATTAACCAGCTGCCGCCTATCTTCATATTACCTAATTACCCTATCAGAGCTAAAGCTTCCCCTTTAAATACCTCCGACTTCCTCTCCCTCGTATCTTCGTTCTTTGCATCCGGATTATCGCCACGTCCGAATCCGGATACTCGTCTGGAATTACGAGCCCTAAGACACCATTCCCCCTATCGCCAAGCAAGCCGCCGCCTCGGCCGGGGCTCCAGCTAAGCCCGCGGCTTATATCAGAGGCCGTAAACCCATCACCTCAGTCAAGCCCTTGCAAAGCCAGCATTCCATCCTCCCGCCGATCTCCAGATCGATAAACAATCGACAGCACTAGCATCATTGTCCAGCGCAGCTTTCGTCGCACTGTTAGCATTCACAAGCGTGAAGCACGTATCCTCTCAGCAGAGTCCTCTCAGAGTCCTCAACTCTTCCTCCGCATATGCCAAGAGTTCGGGTGGATCATCGTTTATCTGGGAATCGATTAGACCCGTCACGTAAGTAATTTAAAGCCATTCAACAAAGGAAAATACATTAACTTATCTCCTCATGCGATTTGCGTACATCGCGATTTCAAAATAAAAGTACTTTTTTCTCTGTTATCTTAAAAAAAAAAAAAGTTTAACTTTGCTATCGCTCGAAGTTATCAATGCTGTCGCATTCATTGCATTTGCTGAACCTTATCTTTAGATTTAAAAAAAAATAATAGGGGTATCTTTCGAGAAAGTTGTTTGAGTGGAAGCTAATGAGCTTTGCTTCAAGCCCCTCTTTCCTGAACGGAATGGAACTGCATCCATTCTTTGCTCAATTTCAACATCTCGTAGAAACAATGCATTAACAAACATAGCTCCCACTCCCCAGCGTTCATGCCCCTCTTAAGACACCTCATTTGGATTTCAGCCTGTGACCAACTTATTATAACTGCTAAACATACCCCTGGAGTCTATAACCATATTGCTGATTCTCTCTCTCGTTTTGCTTTTCAGAAATTCAGGACATTGGCTCCAGACACAGTAAAAGCCAGTTACTCCGATTCGAACCCACTTCCCTGACCCGAGCATTGGTCTTATTTCCCCGAGCATGGCTCATCCCCCATTGTACAGTATAGTCACATAACATTTTATATTCCATGTCTCTTCCTTTGCTGGGGTATTGAGCAACAGTTAGTCGGTCAAAGCTGTATAGCCATTTTAAAATAAATTCAGTAGCAGAGCTACTGCAAGTGATTCGTAGTACTGGAAATCCATTTATCATTGCTGAAACGTCTGAGTCTTCACAGAAAGTGTGATGCCAGACGATTCTGGAGCACAAGCAACCGAACGCTTTGGAAAAAAAGAAAGTGGTACGGCTAGCGTTTTCCACGTATTTTTAGTTGCGACATTTGAACAGCCCATTAAACAACCTACACATTTTTAGACAAGATATAGTCACAAATATTCAAATCCTTTTAATTCGGAAATTAAAATAAATCACAGAAGAGAAGTATTTGAGTCTAAAAATGAATGTCAGGAAGAAAGAAAGTAAGAAAGAAAGAAAGAAAGAAAGAAAGCAGTATGTTTGGTAGAGTTTTGTATTTGCACACCCTCTAAAGTGCTGTTTAATGGTACAGGGCTTTTTTCATTGTATATCACATTTCACTTGCACTTGACAGATAAAATTGGCACACTTTCCTGAGCTTCACCACTAACATGAGCTGAAGGTCAAAGTCGAAGCGATCAGTCAGGGAGAAACAGGCTATCAACATGTTAAACCAGAGGATCAAGTCAAGGCCATTTTTCTGACCACAGTCGTTAAACTGAGCATACATGCACACAAATAACCATTCCAGGAAATTCATCCCCAAGAAACCGCTGTCTTTTAATAAATGACACTGATTTATCAAACATAAAACGGTTGTTGTATGCTCAAAAAAACATTATGATAAGCATAAATTCACATTTGTACTTTAGGTATAAGTAGACAGGCTAATGCATTGTTCGTCAATGGTGGGTGAGAGAGAAATGGGCTGTCAGTAACAGCACCTGAAACAAAAGCCCAGCCATCTATAACTGCGGCCAGACATGGGTCACACACCATAAAACATGCATTTTTATATTTATCCGCTCAAACAAGCTCATAGTTCATATAGGTAAGCAATTGATGGGAAGAGCTACAACAGCTACAAAAAGGAGATATGCTGTTGATATTTCAATAAAATGTGAAATGCTTTGGTCAGAACAAAAGTTTTATAGCTTCTGCAACTCTGCAAAGCATATTTAACATTCCCCAGAGAGTTTTTTTTTTCATTTTTTCTATCTATCTATCTATCTATCTATCTATCTATCTATCCATTTCAAGAGAGAGAGATAAAAAAAAAATGCTTAGATTAACTACTTTTTCTTTGTCCACTGTGATGAATTCCCAAGGCTCATTGGATTAAAGGAGTTTTTCATTTACATATGGTATATGTCAGTCATTAATACTCTTTTATGTTGTTTATTTTGAATGTTCCAGACTCATTTTACACTCGTTCACAGTGAATGCCATTGAAATGCACTGAAAGCTCTATTTACATAAATTCCTGATCACAGCTTGGACGGAAAATCTCTGACTGATCCAGCAGCGTTTGACCTTTCACACATGCTCGAAGGCAGCTCAAGTGTTCGGTCAAGCGGAGATCCGTTTCTCCAGCTATAAGTGCACACTATCACAGCTGTCTAATAAATTTTTAATTCAGCTTTGTTCAATTAGTGTGTAATCAATCTAGCATTGTGTTTACTAAACTGGTGAGACCATTCTCTGAAAGTCAACTTAACTGTTGAAGTGACCGTATTAAATATTCCCCAGAGGGCTTTTGAGTAAGTTTACAGTAAACTCAAATTAAAATCTATTCAAAATTGTAAATAAAACAACATAAATAAAACAACAATTTTAGTTATTCTACTTCAGATTTTCACATTCTCTTCAACTCATCCTTTCTTTGCATTTCTTTGTTAAATTTATTAACAATTAGAAATTAGTTTTAAAGTAAATTTGACACAATTTTACTGTTTTTAGTTTAGTTTAGTTTAGTTTAAGGTGTTGCTTCTTGTTTGCCTAAGATTAGAAGGCACATATTTTCTGTGTCTTCGTCACGATGTGGTACTATTTGCATAATGCAGCCCAAATTATAATGCAAAGAAAGAAGGCGTGGTTTCAGTAACCACAGTACACAGTTCTGCGAATGCAGAAAGAGCTTTATTTGGCTTTCTGAAAGTAGATGCAGTTAGAAATCAAAGGCTATTTCTAAAAAAAGGGTCAATTCTGACTTTACTCTGACAATTTGGCACTTCTAAATCAGCGACCATAAGTATATGTTGTATAAGTATTTGCCATTGACTGTTCTAATGTGGATTTTTGTGCTCTTGTGGTGCAAGCCATTTAAATAATTGTTTAGCGCAGCACATTCCATGTTCTGTGTGAAAAGGCCTTAAAACATGTTGTTTGTGTGTGTGTGTGTGTGTGTGAGAAAGAGAGAGAGAGATAGTGTCACATCATAGTGGAGTCAATCATGACTTGTGTACTGCAAATACATACAAGTGCTGTGTCTGTCACATGACTCTTTTCGGGTTTAAACTGATGGTAAATTAGGGACGTTGCATTTCTGATGTGTGCTTGTGGGGTTCATCCAATCACAATGCACTGGGTTGCATTTGAGAGAGGCGGTGCATAGAGGAGTTACAATAATGTACAGTATTTGAAAAATAATGTGTTTTTTAAACATTAAAGCATGTCAACATATTCTGTTACACCAAATAATGATCTTTAAAATACCATCATATGACCCTTTAATACAATTTTATGAATAATTTCTTAATTCATTACTTGTACGACCTCATGCGTACAATTTTGTATGATTTGTCTAAACCCCAGTGACAGGTGGGTTTGGGGGCGGAGTTAGGTGTAGGTCATTCGTACAAATTAATTCGAATTGTGTAATTCGTAAAATATGTACAATTTGATTAAAAAAATTGTATGAATTTAATTGGTTTATACGAATTTGTATAAAAAAACCAAATAAAGTGGCATCTGTTCAAAATATATTATGTATGCTTTTAGGCTGATTTCTTTTTTAATCTTTTTTCACCTTTTACAAGTTAGTATTTGGCTGGTTTTTATGTAAACATGAGTTTATATGCATCCAAAATCCATCTGACATCCATTACTATGGGTGAGCCGAGGCAGTCAATGCTTTGGGGCTGTCTGGCTGCTTGTGATCCAGAGGGTCCTGGTCAGATCGATCGCATAATGAATTCCAATAAGCACCAGGATATTTTTATCTAAAACCTACTTGCCTCTGCCAAGAGGTTGAGACGCCCCTAGAAGGACCTTTCAACTGGGCACTGACCCCATACATGCTGCATTAATGCAGAAATGCAACACAAAAAGTCAGTGAAGAGCTAGCAGGGATCAAGGATTCAAGATATTTCAGGATCCAAGAATATAAAAGATGTAGGCTTTCTTTTTTTTTTTAATTGATTAATTCAAATTTTAATTTTAGCATTAGTTTTTGAGTATATGTAAGCATATAACTTTATTTTTTAGCAAAACAGATTTCTTCAGTCTGCATTGCTTATTTACCAGCCTAATTTAGACAATAATTTTGGCTCATTTTTAATGAAGGGCAGCAAATATTCCTGACTTTACTCTGTGTGTATATTTCAATCTGTAATCCCATGAGGTGCATTTATCTCTTTCTGTAGGTTTTTTTTATTTTTGAGCTTGGCACAACTGTGGTTTTCAATTCATATTTCTCCAAGACACATCAGTGCTCCTGTTTTTGTCTGAAACACACAAAACCGTCTGTTGTGCCATCTGGGATTGTCCTTTTTCTTTCCTTTTTTTTCCCCCTTTTCTCTTGCTCTCCCCTCCTCTTGTGCATTTCATTGAACCACTGTGAATCCTCCTTCAACCTTGCAGTAGTAAGCAAGAAGAAACACACACATACAGAGGCAACGCTAGTGATGATTGGTATTCCGAGCATATACCGACTAGCAGCCAAGTAACTTTGATCCTTGACTTTGGAACAAGAGAAGAGGAAAAATATTGGCCAATCTGCTGGTGTGGGAATGATCAGCTATGCTAATGAAAGTCAGTGCAGCTGAAGAGATGCCCTCAAAGGTCAGATCATTACAGATACACACATTCTACAGCTGATCAATCTGTCTTTATGGGCTGCATCCAATTCTCAGTTGTTTTTAAGGATTTACTTGAGTGATACTTGAAAAGTGTTTTTGTGTTTTTGTTTTTTAGGCGTAAAAAACATATTAGACTAAACTCAGAATATGATGCAAACCTGTCATAATTAAATGTTTAATAACACAAATATGCTTTATATATTTAATCTCATTTTATTAACCAATTTCTTGGTAATATTCTTTTTTGGGCTACCTCTCCCTTTAAGAACTTTATTACTTAATTTTTATAAGACACTGGATCTTTATTTTCAGTTGGGCCCTTATTGAGTTAACTATTCATTCAAACTAAACATCTAAAAAAGAAAGCATCCATAGTTTAGCTTTATTGGTTTAGCTGACTAGTATTTTTAGGAAGGTCTCAAGAATTCCGCTTTGATTTGACGTGCGGCTCGTGGATGCAGTGCACTGCTTTGCGATTTTAAGTATTTGCTTTTTGCGGTTTCGCATGCGCTGTAATTTAAAAACAGCACCTAATATTGGCGTGTCGCAGTCGCAGGCCCCCCAGACCTCTGGGCCCTATGCACTCCCCCCACTAGCGACGCCCCTGCACACTAATAGTTAGTTAGTCCTTAGTTGGGGACACCTGATTTCCAGTGATTATCGTCGTCTTGACTACAGAGACCGTCTCTGCATTTGATAAATAAAGTTTA
>JAUCMR010000002.1:3035131-3045149 GCA_032357425.1 Enteromius argenteus
GCTGGAAGCTTGGTGGGGCGGGACTTCGTTTAGTTCGGCGGGCCAGGGGGAGGCGAACCAGCGGTTGCGATAGAAACCGCCGAAGCCTAGGGAGGGGGCGGCATCTGTGAATAGTTGGATGTCTACTGGGTCGGCCAAACAGTCTTTATAAAAGAAGGAATGGCCGTTCCACTGTGAGAGGAAGGAAATCCATAGCTGGAGTTCTCGTAAGCAAGCGTCAGTTAGGGTAAGGTGTTCTTCGAGGGAAGGGACTGAGGAAGCTAAGGATAGCAGGTGGGAGATGAAGGGGCGGCCTTGGGGAATGATGCGCATGGCAAAATTGAGGTGCCCCAAGATGGAGAGAGTTCTCTTTTGGAGCACTGGGGTTGGGCTAGAAAATTGGAAGAAATCGAGATGATTCTGTCCAGTTTTTCTTTTGGTAGAGAAGCTTAGAATTTCTGGGTGTCGAGGTTGATGCCCAGAAATTCTATGCAAGTGCTGGGCCCCAAAGTTTTCTCTTGGGCTATGGGGATTCCCAGGTGGCTGAAAACTTTGAGGACTGTAGATAGGTTGGTGGCGGGCGGGCGGGCGGGGCGTGGGGAGGGGAAATTACTAGGAAGTCGTCGAGGAGGTGGATGAGGTGGTGGATGTGGTAGTTATTGGATAGAATCCAGCAGATTGCTTTGGAGAGCATGTCAAAAATTTTTGGACTGCTTTTGCAACCGAAAGTCAATCGGACGGTGAAATAGAAAAGGTTTCGCCATTGGATTCCGAACAGGTGCCAGAAATCGGGGTGGATGGGCATGACTTTGAAGGCAGAGGTGATGTCTACTTTAGCTAGCCATGGACCTCTGCCTACTTTTTTAATGATTTCAATGGCTTGGTCGACCGTGTGGTAGTGGAGGGAAAACTCGTCGAGGGGAATCAGGCAGTTAATGGGGATGTGGGAATTGTGCGGGGAGGAGAAGTCTATGATGAGCCTCTTTTTTCCTGAATATTTACGGGTGGCAATACCAATGGGACCACGGATTCGGGTTCGGTAGTGGCTGATAATAGGTTGGGGCAGATGAAAGAAGTGGTGGGGATGCAGGAAACTCCGGGGTGGAATCCGTGCTTTAGACCTGAGGATAGATAATTAGAAAAGTTAGGGTCAGGGTGGGATGACAATTCAGCAGATAAGTGGAAAACATTCACAGGAGTCGATAAATACTTTTTGGAGTTTTTATTTATGGCAAAGCAGATAATCTTAGAGTGGGCCCCCCGCAAAAGGAGCAGATATGTAGGAACTTGCAAGATGGACGGAGGCACTTGTGATTATTAAAGTTCATACAGATGAGGAGGGAATGGGAGGGCGAACTGCGGGGACTTGGAAGAGGGAAGGGATTCTGGGGACGTAGCTTGAAGATCTTGGTTTGTCAGAGGGAGCGGAGGGAGGGTGGGAGGAGAGGAGGAGGAGGGGTGGGTAGTAGACCTGCAGATCGCGCAGGTGAAATTGCAGCAACCGGTGAATACTCGGTTATGGAGATTGAGGTCCAAAGCCCCCCAGTAGGTGCCCTGATTCCACTGAGAGACTTTGGCTGCTGCTTTGGCTGCAAACATTTTGTGGTAGGTGTAATAATGAGTTCCCCCAAAGGAGGACGCGAGTTCCGCCATGATAGCCAAATAATCGTTCAGCTCGCGCCTCCTATGGGGGAAAACAGAACAAATCACGTCAGTGTAACGGGCAAAGGCAGTGGCAAATTCAGGGAAGGTGAGAGGACGAGATTGGTGGGAGGGTGAATTTTTGAGCAAAATGGCGAAGTTGCCGCAATCCACCCGGTGATCTACAGGGCTAGGGGAAAAAGGGGAAAGGAGAGAAAACATGTCAATGTCATTACCAGCTAGAATCTGGCTGCGGAGGAGAGGAGAGATGATGGTGGGATCCAGGGCGAGGGCATTAGCTGGAACGGGAGGGAGTTTAGCAGATGACAGGGAGAAAGGAGAACGGGAAGCTGAAGGAGGGAGGGAGGGGTTGGAGGTAGAGGGGAAGGAGGCGGGGTTAGGGTAGGTGGAAGAAGAGGCACCGGCTTGAGCGGGGAATGGAAAGTCTGTGTGGGAGGGCCCGGGCTGGTTGAAGTCTGGGGGAAAAGAAAAAGGAAAGTTAGTTGGATTATTAGTCTGTGGAGCGGATGGCCAGGTGGAGAAAAAGTCCGTGAGGGCTTGGTGGAGCTGAGCGGGAGACATGGTGGAAGGTCCGGGCTGGCTGGTGGAGAGGTTGCTGCTGGATCGGCGTCAGCGGAAGCTTGGCGGCGGCTTGAACGACGGAGGGAAGCTGGCTGTGCGGGAGTTGGGTGAGTTGCTGTTTTATGAGTTCTTTTCCTGGGTGGCGGTGAGGCTGGAGGAATGGCGTCGGGCAGATGGTGGTTTAAGATGGCTAGAAGTTCCTGTTTATTGCTTTTTCATGGAAACGGGACTCCGGCGGCAGCGAGGGTTTGTCTTATTGAAATGATGGTCCATTTGCTCGTGGAAGAGCGAGCGGATGCGTAGGATGAAGCAGGTGATGGTTGTGGAGGTCTGGCTGGTGGAGGTGATCGGGAGCGGGCTTGCCTTCTGGGCGAGCTGGGCGGCCTGGTAGGCCTGCTTGGGGCCGCGGACTCTCGTGGAGTCGACGGCGGAGCTGCAGCTTGCTGGCTGGGCAGAGGGTTGGTGATGGTGGGGCGAGGAGCAGGCTCCTCGCGGAGATAGTCAGACGAGTCTGAGGACATCTTGGCAGTTTGGACGAAGCGAGTTCATTGCAAAAGCGAGATGGGAAGGAAAGAGACCGGCGGGTATTTGTAGTGCTAGAGGAGCGATGTGATTGGGCGATCGTAACAAGTTGTTTGATTGTTAAGCGGGGCCAGCTGTGGCTAATTCGTCCAACGATCCTCCCGAAACTTGTTATTGTCAAAACAAACATTTAGTTTTTCTTCTCTGACGCACCTCAGGCCAGCACATCTCCACCTCAAGCTTCTCTGCTATTTCCCTAGCATCTGTTTCAGCAGAATTAAATCCATCATTGCGAAATTCCTGAAGAAACTCTTTCACCGCCCTGATTTCTTCCCTCGCTGTCTCAACTGAAACTTTGGGGCTCTGCAGGATCTTGCTTACTTTATTTATCTGGAACAACACATTGTACCACACAATGTCACTTACCACAAAAGGCCATTTCTGCAGCTCCTGGCAGATGCTTTCAGCTGTTGAGACAACATCTGCATCTCGTTTCTCTGTGGCGTACTCCTTTAGAGCAGATAATGCCTTTACAATTTCAGGCAACTGGTAACGAATAGCTTTAACAGCTTCAACTCTGCGCTCCCACCTTGTGGCTGACAATGCCTTCAGTGTAAAATTCTTGACATGTTCTTTGAGAATGGTCCAACGGTGAACTGAAGAGCTGAAAAGAGTGTAAAGCCGCTTTAACAGCCCAAAAAAACTGATGGACATCACAGAAGACTTGGCTGCATCACCAACAACAAGATTCAGTGTATGACTTCCACAAGGAACGCATAAAGCTTTGGGGTTTAGTTCCAGCACTCTCTTTTGGACTCCCTGCTTTTTACCTTGCATGTTGCTCCCATTATCGTAAGACTGGCCTTGACAGTTGTACAGATCCAATCCTAGAGTTTCTAGATGGCCTAAAAATTTCTCACATAAGCCTTTTCCAGTTGGGTCAAGTGCTTGAAGGAATCCAACAAAGTGTTCATGGTTGGAGACACCCTTTGATAACTCACAATTAACAATTCTTAGCACTACTAATAGCTGTTCACTGTGATTGAGGTCTGGTGTGCAGTCCATGATCACTGAATAGTATTTGGCTGTTTTTACTCTCTCAACAATTGCATCAGTTATACATTTTGCCACAATGGAAATTATTTCATTTTGAATCTGTTTACTTAAATAAGTGTCACTTAGCTCTTTTGTCTGAATTCTCCTCAAATGCTCTCGCATGACTGGATCAAACTGAGCCATTAACTGTACTTGTCCAAGGAAATTTCCATTACCTGACTCAAACAATCTGTCGGAGTGGCCACGAAATGCAAGATTGTGGTCTGCTAGATGGTTTACAATTGTAATAAGTCTTCTTAAAATCTCTTTCCAGCTGTTGACTTCAAAAGCAATTAGATCTTGGTTTATCTGATCTATAGCTGTGTTTGCTTGTAGTTTTTGTGAAAGATTATGCCAGGTACCCATGTTTGTGACATGTTCAGCAGACCTCTCATGCTGTCTCAAGTGGGTTGCAAGATTTTTCTAGTTATTGAACCCATTCCCACTAAGCTGAGTGTCCTTTTCTTGATTACCAAACAGACGACAACAAAAGCACATAACACAGTCATTTTTTTCACTGTACACGAGCCAAGACCTCTTTATCTTTTCTCCATTCTTCATTTGCAGGTAATAGTAGCTGCTTGTAAATCTTCGCCCTTCTTTATTTTTAGAATAAGTTCTGTCCTTGATCTGAACTGGGCCCCTCTGCACTATTGAGCAGCGCTCTTTGTCAGTGAGATGTTTTGGCCACAGTGATGGGTCTTCTTCAAGCGTGACAGTAATAAATTGTTCAGAATGACTGCTACAGTAGTAGTTCTCAGTTGCTCAGCTGTATTACAGTCTTCATCATAGACATTACTATAATCACTCAAAGTGAATGTGGAAGTGCTGTTACCTGCAGTTGAAGGTTTCTGTGAATTTGACTTGCATCTAGCTCCAGCATCGACTGAGCAGCCTGGGCTGACACTGTCAGCAGCAACAGGTAGTAGTAGTAGTTACTCTGTGCTGGCAATACTGCTAGTGTCAGCGCTAGCATTAGTAGTAGTGTCACAAGAATCGACATCAGTTTCATTCTGCTCTTTAGCTTTACCGTCGTCAGCTGGTGACAATGACGTCACAAAAAAGTTTGTTACCTTTGGCAGTTTTGCTAATTTTTTTTTGCTTTCCTCCTCTTTTCAGCACCGCTTGGGTAACTTCGATTCATTTTAGCTCCGTATACACGCCGTCTGTCAATCACGTACACAGTTCTGCAGCAAATGCAGCAGAGTCAAGGAAAACATGGAATAGTCCAATAGTAGTGGGGTTCGGGGGGTGCCCGAGTGCCCATACAATACTAATTATTTATTTAAGCATTCTGATGCCTTTTCAGCGAATTTTTGACATTTGTTATAAAGTAAAAAAAAAAAAACTCAACCCAAATTTTTTGGGGGGCCCCCTTGCAGCTCGGGGCCCAAGGCAACTGCCTATCTTTGCCTAATGGCAAAGTCCACCCCTGAGTAGACATGTAGTTGAGAATTAATGAGAATTAGTCGACATGTAGTTGACATGTAGTTACAAAGTTACTTATAGTTAGTAGAATGTCTAAACGGACTATCAAAATAAAGTTTAACCATGATCTCAAATGAAGACTTGTGGAGAACAAGGACCAATATGGACAAGGACCAATATGGAAGTAAATAGGGATGGATTGGACACACCCTGAGAAAGGATGCAGAGACCATTCCTCAGGGGTACAGAAGGAAAGGTTGTCCGAGGAGAAGGTGGAGGTGGACTGTGATAGAAGTGTCAAATAACAACCTGACATGGGTGGAAGCCAGGAGAATGGCCCTCAAACAGGGTCAGATGGAAAGCGGTCATTGATTCCCTATGTCTTGTTAGAGGCAAAAATGACTATTTCCTAAAAAAAAAAAGAAATGTAATGTGTTAATTTACTAGTTACTTTAAAAAGTAATCTGATTATTTAACTCTCATTACTTGTAATGTGTTACCTCCAACACTGGCCGTATACGCCTTTATAAGTGTTATGTATGAGGCAAAAACATTTTATATTTTATGTTATAGAGAAGATCAATACGAGCACATCAGGAAAAAAAATATTTTCTAAATTAGATTTTTTTAAATCCAAATGTTATATCTTCATTTAGATTTTTTTTTTAATAATAGTCAATAAAGAGCTGATGGAAAACAACTATTGCAATTATCAAATAATATAGCCTGCAAACTGAATAAAATATTTTTGAAATTAGAAAACGGAAGCATATCTCATCATGACTCTGAGGCAAAATGAAACATGACTTATTCCCTTAGAATTACAATTACAGATCTCTGAATATCCATTTGTTTGCTTGTCTTGCCATACTTTGCCTTCATTTGGCATTCTGTTCATTTTGTTTTCTTTGTGTCAGTGATGCTGCATCAAGGATAGTGAATACACTCCTGGCTATTATTCAGATTAGAAAATATAGATTTGCATTATTATAATAAGATGTTTGTCTGGTTTGTTTGCAGTGACTGTAATCTTTTGGCTTTCATGCCTTCTTTTACATTTCTATTGGCCACTTTGTATTTAATATTTCATTTAAAAGCTCTCAGAGAAGAGGTTTAAATGCAGGTCATTATACAGCCCTTTCTGAATGCTCTAACACAGGGGTATGCAACGTCGGTCCTGGAGTGCCAATGTCCTGCAGAGTTAGCTCCAACCCTGTAAAAATCCTCACCTGCCTATAGTAATTCTGAAGACCTTGATTAGCTTGTTCAGGTGTGTTTGATTAGGGTTGGATCTGAACTCTACAGGACATCGGCACTCCAGGACTGACGTTGCCTACCCCTGCTCTAACACTTTAATGTAGTATTTCTATAAAGGGGTATAATAGACATTCAAATGTGGCGTGGTTACTTTTATTAGTTATTAACCATAACTTGATGGACACTTATTTATAATGAAAGAACCAATCTGATTTCCATATTTGCAGATTGTGAGAATAATATTTTAGCATCTTCAATGGACTACATTGTAGAAATGACACTGTAATTAAGAAAAAATAAATAAATAAAAGGGAAGTTGTGAAGTTGCAGTTGTGACAGTTTCTAAACCTTTAGATGTTTAATAGCAGAGGAGCAAAAATATGTTTGAAGTTCGAATATGAAGTAAGAAACATCAGTTCCCGTGTTTGTCATTAGAAATACATAATTGACAATAATGTTGTCAACAACAAAATAACTAACTATTAATATGAATTGATTGAGGGAGAAGCAACCCAGGCTCATTGGAAATACATGTCTCTACATACATTTCTGCAACCTCATAACTATGTACCTTACTGTATGTGTTGCCGCAGTTTCAAAGTGAAATGTCAAGAGAGAGGCGCTAAAACACACTTTTAATATGTAACCGTGGCACGTTTATATTAGGTTGGTACAGGTACGTATTGCAGTGTTTTTATAATGCTGCTTGAGGTATGTTTTGTGGCCGTTCAGAATTCAAATATCCCGTGAGTGTCGCTAAAGAGTAATGCTCTATCATGTTGGAAATATCCCCTAGACCAAACCTAAACCTACCCGATAGTGATAACAAATGCAAAAGTAATGTAAAAACATATTTGCTGACGCAGCCATGCTATTTTAACTTCATTACGCTGATTTTGAACCAGAGCTTTTCACCTCCTAAGTGTGACGCCGTATCACATGAGCTACCAAGTAAACCTACTGAACTTGAAAACTCACACATATGATGCTGTATACTGTATGTGACAATAACATTCAAAAGTATCCGTTTTCAAATTGTGCAGAATGTTAAAAATGTTTTGAAGTCATAACATAATATTCTGCAACTAATTGTGTGAAAAGTAGCATTTATTAATCAAAAACGTACCTGTAAATCGTACTTTTGTGTGAAAGGAATAAAAGCTGTGGGAGTTCTACTGCCTCTAGTGTTCAATTTCATATACATAGGTAAGTTTTTTTGTCAGTTTTGCAGAAATGTATGAAGAGGCACGTATTTATTAAAAAAGTTGTAGTTAATAGTGAATAAGTGTTCCCTATTATAAAACGTTACCAAAATGTCTTTACATGAACACAACACAGCTGTCCATTAAATCTTCAGACAGAAACAGGGAAGCTTTTATACAAACATGCATCACCAGCATAATTGGGCTTTAAGCAACTTGCAGCATTCAGGGTGATTAAAGGCATGAGCCAATTTCCTTTTAGAGCATATTGATCCCTCGAAACAAGATTAATATCAAACTGAATGTCCAGTGAATCGTGATGAAAACTCCTTGCCGTTTTTTTTTTTTTTTTTTTTCATGAGACAGGCAAAAACCTGTGGGATGATTATTTTACTGGCATTTATTGGCATCTAAATCTAAATGCTTTCAGCAAGCTGTTCCTTCAGCACTGTCTATTGATTTTAAATATAAGCTTCCCGTTGGATGTTTAAGATGTGCATGCTTTTAATGTAATAAGTGTTTTTTTGTTTTTTTTTTGTAGCTAAATTTCTTAGACTGTAGTTTAATGTAATGGCTACCTGAATGTTTGAAATGTATATTTAGCTAGACATTAATAAATAGTGTGCTATTCAATTATAAAAAGTTATCATAAATAGCTTTGACCAAGATTTTCTTTTTTTAAGTGACAACATTTTTTAACTGAGATAATAAGAAATATTTTTAGAGCAGCAAATCAACATAATAAAATGATTTCTGAAGGATCATGTTACACTGAAGACTGGTATATGATTTATGGTATATGTCTCTGCTAATTTATATAAAATACAACAATAACGAAAAAACAATCTAAATGATTCTTATCCCACTGTTCCGCTTCATATATTTCTTTGACCCCCTGAATTATTTAAAATCCAAGATTTTTTTGAAATTTCACATTGAGCTTCTGTCCGTCCTTGTATTTCTCCAGAGACACCCAAGGTCATCACAATTGTAATAAGAGCCACTGAAACGTTTCTGAATCGTAATTGGATTTTAAACAATGCTCAGGGCTGTAATGATCCTGGGCTCAGATTCTCAGCCCATGTATGCAGGGAGACTCATTGTGTATCAGTTCCCTTGTTATGAAAGAATCATGTCCAAGAATCCCCTGGAGGGATGTGTCCATGAGTTATGAGTTAAATGTCAAAACCAGTCAAGTGGCAGATGTACCAGAGAATCCAACAACTGTGTTTCAGCATGACTGGCTCATGACAATCTCTGAGGATTCGTAGTTATCACTATAATCATATATTTGGTATTCCTGCTATAGTTACCCATTAACAGACACTGGATTGCATACATTAGAGTAGTATTAGAGAGGGACACACCTCACATAAGTTAGAGTTAAAAACACAAAACTTTTTTGATTCTACAGTCCAAAACACTACTGCTTGTTTGAATGTCTAAAAACCCAACACAGTTTACACTTTGTTGGCTAATTTATATGCATTTGCATCTCACTTGCATGGTTTTGTTTAAAAAAATAAAAATCATATTATAAATCATATGATTAGATTATAAATCATTATAATAAATGAATAAATTTGTAAATGTAAATTTAAAAGAAAAAAAAAACATTTAAACAAACAATATATATATATATATATATGTGTGTGTGTGTGTGTGTGATTGTTTATTCATTGTTTGTTTAAATATTACTTATTTAAGTCTTTTACTTGTTTAAATTTTATTTGTTTATTTGTATTCACTGTTTGAATCTTATTCATTTAAATACATTTTTATTTGTTTGTTTAAATAGTATTTATTTATTTATTTATTTCCATGGGGTGTTATTATTGTTTTTATTTTTATTTATTTATTTTTTTTGATAATACCTCTCCCCATACCATGCATATCATGCCAATTTATGAATTTGCCACCTCACTAAATATATGTTTTTGCTAATATTGTAGCATTGGCTCAACCATTGGTGTGACTTTGTCCTACCAATGGCTAATTGGCAAAAACATTTAGGAAACCTGTTTGAGAAACTATTTTTGCAATTTAATTTGGTGATGCTATTGACACAAATTCCATGCTTCACCTAGAAGAACTGGATGGATTGAAGATGCAAAATCTGTCTTGTTTCACCTTCATGACCACAAGTGATACAGTGGTTTAGTGTCAGTAACAACCTAAAATTTTGGATGAATGAATGAAACGTCTAGGTTACGAACGTAACCCAGGAACGGAGATGTTACATATGGGATCTCGCATGAGAGACCGATCGTCTTCGAGCCGTTTGGAAAAGGCCAATGAATATTGGCGTGCAA